>JAPMLY010003487.1:0-18979 GCA_026401115.1 Tetraselmis chui | reverse complement strand
TGTGGGAGGGCGACGCGCCATCGGGATTTGTGGGTGTCGTGTTTAGTTTCTGTGAGGATGAGGACATCAGGGCTGTGGGTGGTGGCGAGGTGTTCCACGTCCATGATGGATGTGTGGAGCCCTCTGGTGTTGAGGTTAATGAGGTGCAGAGGTTGTGGTATATGATGTGGGAGGAGTGGTGGGGGTTGAGGGTTGGGGGGGTAAGGGGGGTTCTCGGGAGGGGGAGTTGTGCGGCGTGGCGGGGGGGTGTGGGAGGTGTGGGGTTGGGGTGGGTGTTGGAGTGCGATGTGGGGGAGGGTGGGTAGGCGGGGGGTGGGGGAAGGGGTGGAATGGGGAAGCGGAGAAATTGGTGGGGAGGGTTTGGGGGTGTGTGAGGGCTCGGGGGAGAGGGAGGGCTGTTGAGGGTGGAGGGTGCTAAGGAGGTGGGAGCGACCGACAGGGAGGGGAGTGGAGCGGAAGACGTGGTGCCACAGAAGAGAGTGAAGGGAATAGACTGTGTGTTTGGGGTCGAAATGAGGGGGGTCGTAAGCATGGTCAGCGGGTGCCGTGAGTATAAAGTATGTGTGAAGGAGGACGTGGGTTCCACAGGACCACGCCCGAGGTGAGTCGTTCTGTCGAGGGGGGTTGAGAAGGCGGGGAGTGAGGAGTTGGGGGGGGGTAGTCGAGTTCCATGAGGCGATAAGTGAGAGGGAGCGGGCAAGAAGGGACGGGGGGGGAGGGTGGTGGAGGGAGTCCACCCAAGTGGCGGAGTCGTGTGTCACGTGGAGGAGGCCGAAGTGGGAGTGCTGCCAGGTGAGGACGAGGAGGGAGTTGTGGGGTGTGCCCGGGCGCGGGGGTACGCCTCTGTTTGAGAGGTTGGACCACTGGCTGGGGTATATGTGGTGGTTATGGAAGGTGTCAACCTCGGTGTTTGTGATAACAGTGTAGGTGTTGGAGGAGGTGGAGTGGAGTTTAGCAAGGGAGGAGGCAATGCAGTATAGGTTAGAGAGGTCCTGGTAGTGTCCCCATTGGAAGGAGAGCACGGCCGAGGAGTCGAGGTGGCCGATGGGGGTGGGGAGGCCGTGTTCAAGGTTAAGGTCAAACAGGTAGTTATGTAGTTTGATAGTGCAGGTATCAGGGGCGAAGTGTGACGGAAGTGAGGCCCTGAGTGGGTTGGTTACACCGTGTGTACGGATATCTTGGGTGGGGCGTGGGGGGAGGGCAGGGGGTCGAACCTCCGGGCCTGCTGGCCCGTCTGTAGTGGAGTTAGGGATGGGGGCTGGCCCTAGCGGCCGAGTGGACATCTGATGGAGGGATGGGAGGTCCAGGTGAGGGGAGGTGTTCCTCGTTGGCTTCCGCGGTGTTGAGGTCTTCTTCAGGGAGGTCTTCGAGCTCGAAGTCTGAGGTCGCAGGGGACGAGGCAGGTAGGGGAAGGTTGGAGGGGTGTGTGTTGGGCGGGGGGTCGTGGTTCCGGCGGTTGGAGTTGGGGGTGGGTTGTGGGGAAGGGGAGTGTGTGAGGCGTGTGTGGGTCTGTGGGTCATGGGGGGTGCGGCGGTGTGGGGGTGAGTGGGGGGACTTTCTGAGGGTGTGGCGTGTGTGTTTTAGGACGCCGGACGGGGGGGCTGGTTTGAGGGCTGGGTCTGTTGGTGTGCGTGTCTTTGGAGAGGAGTCCATGGGGTCAGTGTGGGGAAGGGAGGGGGGGAGGAGTTGGAGGGGGGGAGATAGCATGTGGGGGGTGGAGTCAGTGCGTTGGGGGGGGGAGGGAGGTGGGGGGTTAATGCCGGTGGGGTGGGAGGAGGCTGTGTTGGGGTGTGTGAGGGGGGTGGAGGAGGAATCCATATGGTCAACTGAGGTTTCGAGGATGGTGGGAAGGGGGGGAGGGAGTGGAGGGGCGGTGGCGGACAAGGGGGAAGGGTCAGCAGGGTGAGCGGGTTGGGGGTACGTATGATGGGCGGGGGAGGGGGAGCGACGTTTTTTGGAGGGGCGCTGGTTGCGAGTGCGAGGGGGAGGGGGGGAGAATGAGGGGGCCAGTTGGATGTCAGGTAGAGAGTCGAGGTCGAGGGGGGTATCGTCAGGGGTGTCCAGCAGGGAGCCGTCCGCAGGTTCTTGTTGCCATGCCTCGTAGGTGTTGGTCGCCTGCAAGTGTCCTGTCCATTCGAGAAGGAGAGAGGGGGGGTTGCGAAGGAGGGATTTGTTTTTTGCGAGGGTGAGCTGGGGGGGGGAGGGGGAGGTGGTGAAGATGGGGTCTGTGATGCGGGACCTGCCGAAGGTGGAGTAGTGGTGGGGTGTGATGTATAGGGAGCATGTGGTGTTGGTGGGGGTACCGCGGTGTATGTAGGTGTGGGGAAGGGGAATGGTGGCAGTGCCGTTGGTTGAGATAAGGATGCAGTACATGATTTTGGTGAGGGAGATTTGGATGCTGGTGTTGATGTGAGGGGAAGGGGAGGGGTGGGAGCGGAAGTATGAGCCGTCAGGAAATTTTTTGAGGGAGGTGTGGTATGAGATGTCGAAGGTGGAGGGAGTGGAGTTGTGGGAGTGGGTGTGTGACTGTGCGTATTCTGAAGCTGTTTGATGGAGGAGAGTGGAGAGCCAGTGTGAAGAAGGGATATTGCCTTGTGATGTGGGTTGGGGGAAGGGGAGGGGGTGGGGGGACTGGATGAGGACTGTGGTGAGACAGGTGTCAGTCCAGGAGGTGCCTGGGACATGGCCTGTGAGAGGGGGGGGTGTGATGGTAATTGTGTAGTTTTGGGGGGTGGGGGGTACGGTGTGAATAGCATTTTGAAGGGTGGCATGAAAATGTACAGGTCCTGATTGTGAAAGAACTGGATTATGGGGTGGGTGGAGGATATGCATCCAGAAGGAGAGGGGGTCGTTCACGACCTGGACTGGTTCCCGTGTAGGTTGTAGGGCGTCCGCGATCTGGAGCAGGAGTTGGGCTGGTTCCGGGAGGTCTTCCATTCGGGGGGCAGGGGTGGTGGCGCTGGCGTTCCAGGTGTCGGCGAGTTCCGTGGCGAGTCGATCTAACAGGAGGGCCTGTATCAGGGGAACGACGTCTGGGCCGGAGAGATGAGTGAACAAGGAGGAGCTAATTTTCAGGCGTTGGCCTGAAATTGCGGGAACGGCTACAGCGCGGATAATCTGAATTTCTTGCTGTCTCAGGGTGGTGGAAAGTTGGGGGTCCGAGGCGGCGCAGGGTGGCGTTGGACCTCCCGACGGGAGTTCACGCTGGCGTGAAGCGAGCTGATAAAGTAAGCCAACTGTGATGCAGGAGGTGGGGATGTCCAGGCGGACCTCCTGATGACCATGTGAGAGTGCGACTGGCAGTGGGGTGAGGTCGTGTTGCTGGGGCATGGCTGGGTGTGGGGTGCGGGTGACTGAGGCTGTCCATTTCGCACGATGGGCGAGTTCCCGACCGATTATATTTTTCGCGCGGGCCGGAATATCGGTCAGGGCGTGAACTTTTTCGAGAAGCCAGCGTCGAGCGAGGGAGCAGGCGGAGAGGAGCATAAGTGAGGAGGATGGCGTGTTTGGTAGGAACACACCGTGGAGCCAGAAGCTGGCAGTGTCAGGGGGGGCGGTGGAGTACTGGCCTGTCAGTAGGTAGGAGTCGATCAGGCGAGCAGAGAGGTCAACGGCCCCTCCAAGGTCGGGGGCAGTCGTCGGGGTGGAGAGGACCAGGGGAGTTTGAAGCCCTGTGCCCGGCGTGGGTTCCAGGGGTGTGCCTCGTCCGTAGTCCGCATGTGTGAGCTGTGGGGCTGTGAGGAAAGGAGCAAGTGGGTGACCCACGAGGCGGTTGCGGGGGCCGATGTGGGCTTCCGCGAAGAGGGGTGTGGGGCGGTCTTTGAGGAGTACCTGTTTGTATGATTCCGGGAGGGCGGGAGGTGATGACATAATGGTCGTAAGGTGGGTGTCGATGTGTGTGTAAGTGGTGGATTTGGAGTGGAGAGAGAGTGGGTTAGAGGTGGTCGGCGTGTGTTGGCGGCACACGACCAGGTCTGATGGGACCTGGGTTTGTTTTTCACGGACGTCTGATGGGAACGTCCGGACGCTCGGAGGGGCGCGTGAGAGTGCGCCGGCTCCGTGGGGGAGTGATTTTTGTAATCTTTTTGATACGTACGAGTGTCGTAGTATTGGACGGAGTACTCGGAGTGTTTGAGAAGTAGGTGGCGCAGATTCCGGTATGTGAACCGAATTCAAATTTGTGAAAGCTGCGCCTTGGAGTGTGTACCGTCTGATGTGCCTACGGATCCACTGACCTGGGTGAGCTAGGCTCGGGTGGGGAGAGGTGATCGGTGCCCGTCGTCCGACGGGTCCTGTGGTCACCAGTCTATCGCTCATAGGGAGGCCAAGCCCGGAGCGAAGACGGTCGGCGTTGCTCATCCGAGCTACCGACCCATCCCCTATATTTTTAACGTGAGTAGTACTTTAGTAGTACTGTGGATCTTTTTACTGTCTTTAGTGACGGTAGGATGTCTTTTTACGGGTACTACACCCTTGGCATCCGGGAGGAAGACCGCGACTTCTTCACGGTCAACTACCGCGGCACGCTATGGCGCCTAGCATGCCTTCCCATGGGTTGGTCGGGTTCGGCTTACTACTTTTGCAAGCTAACTCAAGTTTTCACAAACCACCTACGACGCCCTCCGCAACCTGTGCCAGCGACTACCCCTCCCCACAGTCGCCGCCCTACAAAGCGCTTCCTTCGAAACACGCGATGGCGGGGGACCCGATTACTCCCCTACATGGACGACTTCCTTTTCCTCGCCGACTCCTACGCGGACGCTCTCTTACTACGACAGCGCGTCCAAGCCCTCCTCGACACCCTCGGCCTCGAACGCAACCCCAAGAAAGGCGTTTGGACACCAACTCAAGTCGGCGACCACTTGGGATTAACGGTGGACCTCCAACACGGCATGTTTCGCGCCCCTCCCGCAAAACTCCACCAGCTCGCGCAACAAGCCTCTTCCCTACTCGAACGGGCCGCTTCCAACGCCCGATGGCTTCCTACACGCCACCTTGCGGCGTTCGCCGGGAAAGCGCAGTTCCTCTACCTCGCAATCGCCCCCGCGCGCTTCTTTTTGCGCGAACTCCACGACGTGTTAGCCACACGTGTTGGGTGGGGCGGACGCGTCCGACTCACCCACCAATTACGCCGGTTGGACTACGAGGACTGGCAGCTCAACCCCCGCGTTTTCGCCCACCTTCAACGCCGGTGGGGGCCCCACACGATCGACCGTTTCGCGTCTATGCTCAACGCGCAGCTGCCCCGCTTCAACGCCCGCTGGCGCGACCCCCTCTGCGAGGACGTCGACAGCCTCCGCTTGCCCGACGACGCGCGGCGCCGAGAAAACAACTACTGCAACCCGCCCTGGTCTGCCCTCCCTGCCCTCGCCGCAAAACTCGCCCAAGCTCAAGCCTCGGCCACTGTCGTCGCGCCCTTTTGGCCCAACAAACCGTGGTATCACGCGTTCGCTCGATTGGCCACCGAAACTCTACACTTCCCGGCGGCGCGCGACCTATTCTTCCCCGGCAGGCGCGGCAAGCCCGAGGGGGTCGGGCCTCCCGCGTGGAGCATCGTGGCCTTTCGTCTCTAACCCCTTCGTGGCTCTACACCCGGCGCGGACGATTGGCCGGGCACTTCGCCCGCAACAATTAAACGCCCCGGTACAGCGCGTGCCGCCTCTGCGTACAAGACCGCCCCGCTACGGCCTACGCCTCGACGCAGCACCGGCGCCCTGGTCCGCCAATCTGGCTGAAACTTTCCAAGACCTCCTAGGAACTGACAAGCTCGGGGTTACAGCGGTCGCTCTACTCAGCAACTCCCTAGCGCCCTCTACGTACTCCAGCTACGACAGCGCGCTGCGGCAATTTTTTATTTTCTGTACACAGGAAAATATCGCCCCCCTACATGCCACTCCCGCTACCATGGTACGCTACACCGCGTGGTTAGCCATGCTCGGCACGGTCGCCGCAAGCTCCCTGCAACCCTACTTTTCCGCTGTCAACAAGTTCTTTCGAGACCACAAGCGCCAGCCTATTGCCGTGGGCGACCTCCTGGCGGACGCCCGACGTGGCCTCGAAATGCTATAGCACCGCCTCGTCCCCGCCACCACGCGCCTTCCTCTACCCGCGCCCGTCGCCCTCAACATCCTACAGGCCGCCGACACGCTGCGCCTCACCCTTCCGTGGACACCCGCCACGCTCTCCCAACTGCAACGTTTTAGAGCTTGCCTCGCTGTGTGCGTCAATTACACCTTTTTCTGCCGGGCCGAAAATGGCGCCCGTTGCCAGACAGGCGACCTAATCGTCGACAGACCTTCGCAGCAAATCTGTCTGTTCATAAGGAAATCTAAAGGCGACCAGCGCCGCGACGCCAGCGAAAAACAGGTTCTCGCTATCCCAATCGCCGCCAACCCCGTCCTGGCAGAACTGCTCGACTACTACACGGAACAGCGCGCCACCTTCTGCAAAAAATTCTACAGCAAGCCACCCCCGCTCGCGTTCTGGAGTTTCTCACCTTCAGAACCCTCCGCTGATTGGGGTGCCGCGTCCACCATCTCCACCTGGCTCTCCCTCGCCCTCCTCACAGTCCACTCGGCCGCGCCCGCCGGCTTTAAATGGACGTCGCACAGCCTACGGAAAGGCGCGGCGTCCGCTGCCAGCTGCATCGGCGCGCCCCTCCCCGTAATCAAATATATGGGTGGCTGGGCCAAGAACAGCTCTGTGACCGAGGGCAAATATATTGACCCAACCATGACCCCAACACCTGCTGCTTGGCGGTTCTTCGGCTGGCTCACTCCGTCCCCCCCACAACACTAATTCTGGCTGTGCAAGCCTTTGGCTTTAGGTTACTGGCAAAACGTGCCCTAGGGTAAATGGTCATATTGATTTGAATCTAGAGGTTTGCATATCCAATATCATGTGTACGGGACAGTAACTCTAGCGGTTACTGTGACCGTTAATATCGGCGCGTCTCACCTGCAGGGCAACCACCTTGCCCGAGCAGTTAGACGCAGCCAACGACCAACGACTTCCCCAACGGTCAGCTCTAGCTAGCCCGTGCCTTATAAGCCGTAGGTAGCCACGAGCCTAGGCACTCTCTGCTTTCGCGCTCAGCCAATACCTGGTACAAGTAACTTCGTCATAAAAAATAATTACAAGTTTACCCTAGGGCACGTTTTGCCAAAGATGTCAGCTTGCTTACAATTTGGCCAAAGGACACCTACAGACAGGGTCTGGGGGTCGATTAGCGCAGGATTATAGGGATGGGTGGGTGGGTTCGCGCGAAGCCTAGATTGGCTGAGCGCGAAAGCAGAGAGTGCCTAGGCTCGTGGCTAGCTACGGCTTATAAGGCACGGGCTAGCTAGAGCTGACCGTTGGGGAAGTAGTTGGTCGTTGGCTGCGTCTAACTGCTCGGGCAAGGTAGTTGCTCTGCAGGTGAGACGCGCCGATATTAACGGTAACAGTAACCGCTAGAGTTACTGTCCCGTACACATGATATTGGATATGCAAACCTCTAGATTCAAATCAATCTGACCATTTACCCTAGGGCACGTTTTGCCAGTAACCTAAAGCCAAAGGCTTGCACAGCCAAAATTAGTGTTGCGGGGGGGACGGAGTGAGCCAGCCGAAGAACCGCCAAGCAGCAGGTGTTGGGGTCATGGTTGGGTCAATATATTTTCCTTCGGTCACAGAGCTGTTCTTGGCCCAGCCACCCATATATTTGATTACGGGGAGGGGCGCGCCGATGCAGCTGGCAGCGGACGCCGCGCCTTTCCGGAGGCTGTGCGATGTCCATTTAAAGCCGGCGGGCGCGGACGAGTGGACTGTGAGGAGGGCGAGGGAGAGCCAGGTGGAGATGGTGGACGCGGCACCCCAATCGGCGGAGGGTTCTGAAGGTGAGAAACTCCAGAAAGCGAGCGGGGGTGGCTTGCTGTAGAATTTAGTGCAGAATGTGGCGCGCTGTTCCGTGTAGTAGTCGAGCAGGTCTGCCAGGACGGGGTTGGCGGCGATTGGGATAGCGAGAACCTGTTTTTCGCTGGCGTCGCGGCGCTGGTCGCCTTTAGATTTCCTTATGAACAGACAGATTTGCTGCGAAGGTCTGTCGACGATTAGGTCGCCTGTCTGGCAACGGGCGCCATTTTCGGCCCGGCAGAAAAAGGTGTAATTGACGCACACAGCGAGGCAAGCTCTAAAACGTTGCAGTTGGGAGAGCGTGGCGGGTGTCCACGGAAGGGTGAGGCGCAGCGTGTCGGCGGCCTGTAGGATGTTGAGGGCGACGGGCGCGGGTAGAGGAAGGCGCGTGGTGGCGGGGACGAGGCGGTGCTGTAGCATTTCGAGGCCACGTCGGGCGTCCGCCAGGAGGTCGCCCACGGCAATAGGCTGGCGCTGGTGGTCTCGAAAGAACTTGTTGACAGCGGAAAAGTAGGGTTGCAGGGAGCTTGCGGCGACCGTGCCGAGCAGGGCTAACCACGCGGTGTAGCGTACCATGGTAGCGGGAGTGGCCTGTAGGGGGGCGATATTTTCCTGTGTACAGAAAATAAAAAATTGCCGCAGCGCGCTGTCGTAGCTGGAGTACGTAGAGGGCGCTAGGGAGTTGCTGAGTAGAGCGACCGCTGTAACCCCGAGCTTGTCAGTTCCTAGGAGGTCTTGGAAAGTTTCAGCCAGATTGGCGGACCAGGGCGCCGGTGCTGCTTCGAGGCGTAGGCCGTAGCGGGGCGGTCTTGTACGCAGAGGCGGCACGCGCTGTACCGGGGCGTTTAATTGTTGCGGGCGAAGTGCCCGGCCAATCGCTCCGCGCCGGGTGTAGAGCCACGAAGGGGTTAGAGACGAAAGGCCACGATGCTCCACGCGGGAGGCCCGACCCCCTCGGGCTTGCCGCGCCTGCCGGGGAAGAATAGGTCGCGCGCCGCCGGGAAGTGTAGAGTTTCGGTGGCCAATCGAGCGAACGCGTGATCTCGTGTAGGAGGACTTGCCGGCCTCGGAGTTGAGGTAGGAAAGATTCCACCGCGTGTCGCACCGCTCGAAGTTCCTTCCACGTAATGTGTTGATGGCGGTCGGTAGCGCTCCAAAAGCCCCGGGCTTGATAGTTGGAGTCCTCGTTTAGAACGGCACCCCAACCGTAGGCGCTCGAGTCGGCGTGGAGGTAGGCGGTCTCGATAGGCTTGTAGATGGACCGGCCGTTGTGTTGAGTGGGGACCGTGCGCCACCATTCGAGGTCTCGGCGTAGTTGGTGGGTGAGGCGGACGCGTCCGCCCCACCCAACCCGTGTGGCTAACACGTCGTGGAGTTCGCGCAAAAAGAAGCGCGCGGGGGCGATTGCGAGGTAGAGGAACTGTGCTTTTCCGGCGAAAGCCGCAAGTTGGCGTGTAGGCAGCCATCGGGCGTTGGAAGCGGCTCGTCCGAGTAGGGAAGAGGCTTGTTGCGCGAGCTGGTGGAGTTTCGCGGGCGGGGCGCGAAACATGCCGTGTTGGAGGTCCACCGTTAGTCCCAAATGGTCGCCCACTTGAGTCGGTGTCCAAACGCCTTTCTTGGGGTTGCGTTCGAGGCCGAGGGTGTCGAGGAGGGCTTGGACGCGCTGTCGCAGTAGGAGGGCGTCCGCGTAGGAGTCGGCGAGGAAAAGGAAGTCGTCCATGTAGGGGAGTAGTCGGGTCCCACGCCATCGCGCGTTTCGGAGGAAGCGCTTTGTAGGGCGGCGACTGTGGGGGGAAGTAGCCGCTGGCACCGGTTGCGGGGGGCGACGTAGGTGGTTTGTGAACACCTGAGTTAGCTTGCAAAAGTAGTAAGCCGAACCCGACCAGCCCATGGGAAGGCATGCTAGGCGCCATAGCGTGCCGCGGTAGTTGACCGTGAAGAAGTCTCGGTCTTCCTCCCGGATGCCAAGGGTGTAGTACCCGTCGGCAAGGTCGAGGGAGACGAAGTAGTCGCCCGGACGCGAGAGGTGACGTAGGTGCTTGAGCGTCTCGCACGTCATGGTGAAGGTCGAGCAATAACGGTTGAGTTCTCGAAGGTCGATAATCAAACGCCATTGGTTGCACCCGGGTTTTGGAACTAAAAACATCCGGGAAACGTAGCGAGGGTTGTCCGCCCGCTCCCAAGCACCGCAAGCCTCGAAGCGGGGGAGCTCCGAGTTTAGAAACTCGAGTTGGGCCGGCGTCGCGTCGAGCATAGAGATGCCGTGGTTGAAGGGCTTGGGGCGTAGGCCGTGTTTGAACTTCACGCGGACGCCATGGCGGATCCAGTTTAGGACTTGGCCGCTCGCGCCGATGCGCTCCCACTCCCGCCATCTTCGACGCACGCGGTGGCGCATGTAGGAAGACGTCGGGGAGCAGGAATCGGCGCGGCGGGCCACACCGTCATTTCTTGGTCGAGGGTTTAGCCGGGTCGGTCGGCTTGGGTGGCGGGGTAGCGCGGGCTGCCGCTGCTGCTGCTGCTGCGGCTTTGCGTTTGTCGGCGGCGGCCTTGCGGGCTCGCGCGTCGGGGCCGGGAGGCCTGTCCGGTGTGACTTTTGCGAAGGCAGCTCCGGCGGCGGCCTTGCTGGCGGCGTGTAGGCTGACTTCCAGCGTGCGGTCAACGAACGCTTGGCGAAGCGCATCCAATGTGCCGGAGACCGCGGTAGGGCGCGGTCGGCAGAAGCGCTCGTGGGCCAGTTCGGCAAAGACGCGGTCCGCATCCGTGCTCGTTTGTCCGCCCTTGGTGAGGCGGAGGAAGCCCAATCTAGTACGGGCGGCCTCCTCCGTCGCCATGTGGGTGCGATGACCCGCTCGGATGAGGGTAATCGCTGCCGCCTGCTCTGTCGGTAAAGGTGTGCCTTGCGACAGCGTGTCCAGAGCCTCGCCAATTGCCGCGTTGGCGCAGCTGTCGAAGAAGGCATAGCACCCGATGTGTAGGTACTCGTCGTAGGCAGCATGGGTGCGTTTGTCGCTTAGAGCGCGGGCGGTGTCGTCCGTGAGAGTCCACAGACGTGGCTCTTCGACGTCTCGAGGGGGACGTTCGAGGCCGGCTAGGATGACTTCGCCGTAGTAGGTGAAGTCGACGAAATCGGCCGCGGAGGGGTCGGGTTCGTCGTCGAGCAAGTCGATAGGTGGCTCGGGGGCCTCCTTACCACCCTCCGTCGCTGGGGTCGCGTCGGGGGGAATGGACTGCTGTTGATATGTAGTAGCAGGTGTGGCTGTCGTCTGCTGTAGCTGGGCGAGTAAGGCAGCGTTAGCCGCCAAAAACTGCTCAGTTATCCGTTGTTCCGATGCCAACACTGCCGTACGAATCTGTTCGGCTGTGCGTTGTTCGAGTGAGGTAGCGTGAGGGTCGGCCGCTGCGGCGGATGTAGACTGCTCATGCTGCATATTGGGGAACTGCGTAGCTGAACGAGGGGAAGTGTCGCGTGACGCTCGAGTGCGCATGGGACGAAAGGTAAATCTGACACCCTACTCGACTACTAGAGTCGAGACTGCATTCGCGCGAAGCCTAGATTGGCTGAGCACGAAAGCAGAGAGTGCCTAGGCTCGTGGCTAGCTACGGCTTATAAGGCACGGGCTAGCTAGAGCTGACCGTTGGGGAAGTAGTTGGTCGTTGGCTGCGTCTAACTGCTCGGGCAAGGTAGTTGCTCTGCAGGTGAGACGCGCCGATATTAACGGTAACAGTAACCGCTAGAGTTACTGTCCCGTACACATGATATTGGATATGCAAACCTCTAGATTCAAATCAATCTGACCAAAAAAGCAGTGGAGGCCACCAAGCATAAAGAGGAAGAGGAAAAAACCTAAGCCCTGGAAGGCACATGAAGGCATGCCACCGCGTCAGCACTGTCCTCCTGAAAAGCGTCGCGGAGATAGGAATCCAGAGTAGGTAGCTTCGTCATAGTATTTTCTTCGCGCGCCATGTTTATTGTATGTACTGTTCCACAGATACTATTTTTTATCAAATATTCTTCTCACTAGAAAAAGCAGCATGAGCTACCAAGCAAAAAGAAGAAAAAAGAAAAAACCTAAGCCCGAGGAACAGGAAGGCATGCCACAGCATGGGCACTGCCCTCCTGCAAAGCATCGCGGAGATAGGAACCCAAAGTACCATGCAGGGCAGCAGAAAGACGTTGAATGAATTATCGCCGCACATCCCCCAAAAATGCCGAAAAGGAAGAGAAGTAGCTCGACGAACGAAATGTTGCATACTCATACTATTCAGTCAGATTGTTTTATAAATCTAGAGGTTTGCAAAAGTTACTTACATGTTTGACATAATGCACACCTTAGCGGTTAAGCGTTACTGTAAAAGCGGTGCGTCTTACCTTGTCATCGAGGTAACCCTAGAGGATTTAGGAAACGCCTCGCGCAACGCCCCAAACCCCGCCGGCAGCAGCACTAGCTAGCGGCAACCCTTAAGCCGGTTCAACCCCCGAACACTTGCACTCTATGCTTTGCGCTCGCCCATCTAGCTCGCGCAATGTTATGTCGATATCTTTATTGTGCTTAAGATGTATATTCTTAAAAGAAAAAGCAGCGGACACCACCAAGCAAAAAGAAGAAAAAGGTAAAAGCCTAAGTCCGAGGAACACGAAGGCATGCTATAACATCAACACTGCCCTCATGCAAAGCGTCGCGGGAATAGGAACTTGAGTACCATGAAGAGCATCAGAAAGACGTTGCATGAATTCTCGCCGCACACCACCAAAAAACGCCAGAAAGAAACGAGAGTAGTTCGACGAACAAAATGTTGCATACGGAAATAATTGTCAAAGCGCAATGAACGAGATTCAGCAGCACCCATGCCAGGGAAGCGACGAACTACCACCAAATAGTCAGGCAATCAACTAATTGAGCCGCCATCGGCGCCAACCGGCCCCCATCCTCCAGAGCAAAGGGATAGTAGTCATGGGCCGATTGAACCGAAGGCGTGCCAGGCAAAGCAAAAGTGCGGAGGTCCGCATCAAGTTTGCCGTGCTCAGCTCCCAATGCAAGAATGCCCGGGTGGGGGAGACGAGCGACTATACGAGGAACATTGGGGTTCGTGCGAGCACTTGTAACCGTGACATCAATAACAATATGACGTGTGGAGCCATGATGTCTAACCAAACCACATCCCCATGACGATCTATAGAAGCTCCCGAACGAAAACGGCGGACCTCCAACCGCAAGTCCCGCCCCTTAGTAGCCCCTGCTTCAAGCATGAACTCTTCAAGCACATGGAAAATCCGATCGTAGAGCTGAATGACGTACCAAGAGCACGGGCACCGGGGGATGTGGTCCATAAGCATAGCAACAGTGGAGCGCTCACCCGACATAGAGGTGCCCGATACCGTGGACGAAGATCCAGACCCACGAGATTCAGAGAGAGCCTCATTGCACCGAGGGGATTCTTATCCTACCGTCACTAAAGACAGTAAAAAGATCCAAAGTACTACTAAATTACTACTGACGTCAAAAAATATAGGGGATGGGTCGGTAGCTCGGATGAGCAACGCCGACCGTCTTCGCTCCGGGCTTGGCCTCCCTATGAGCGATAGACTGGTGACCACATGGCCCGTCGGACGACGGGCACCGATCACCTCTCCCCACCCGAGCCTAGCTCACCCAAGTCAGTGGATCCGTAGGCACATCAAACGGTACACACTCCAAGGCGCAGCTTTCACAAATTTGAATTCGGTTCACAAGCCGGAATCTGAGCCGCCCACATCACCACCACCTCGAGTACTACCTCAAATACTACGACACTCGTACGTATCAAATAGATTACAAAAATCATCCCCCCACGGAGCTGGCGCACTATCGCGCGCCCCTCCGAGCGTCCGGACGTCCACATCCGACGCCCGCGAACCCAGGTCCCATCAGGCGTGTCGTGAGCCGCCAACTCACGTTGACCACTCCGACTCCACACTCCACCCACATCCACAACCTTCGCTACGCTACCACTGCAACCTACTTCCCGATCACCATGTCTTTGCCTTCTAAACCTTCCGGACTCCTACAAACAAGTCCTCCTCAACGACTGCCCGACACCCCTCTTCGCGGACGACCACATCGGTCCCCGAAACCGCATGGTGGGTCACCCACTCGCACCCTTCCTCACGGCTCCCCAGCTCGCAACTGCCGAACGCGGACGGGGCACGCCCCTGGAACCAACACCGGGCACATGGCTACAAACGCCACTGGTCCTCACTGCTCCGCTGACCGCTCCCGACCTCGGAAGGGCCGTTGACCTATCTGCTCGCCTCATCGACTCCTATTTACTAACAGGCCAATACTCCACCGCCCCCCCTGACCTTGCCAGCTTCTGGCTCCATGGTGTGTTCCTCCCGGACACACCATTCTCGTCACACATGCTCATATCCGCATGCTCCCTCGCTCGGCGATGGCTCCTCGAAAAAGTTCACACCTTAACCGATATCCCGGCCCGAGCGAGAAATATAATAGGTCGGGAACTCGCCCATCGTGCTCGCTGGTCGGCCTCCGTCACACGCACCCAACACCCCGCCATGCCTCGACAACTCGACCGTACTCCCCTACCAGTCGAACTCTCAAATGGACACCAAGAAGTCCGCCTGGACATACCCACCTCATGCACAGCGGTGGGCCTGCTATACCAGCTCGCTTCACGCCAGCGTGAACTCCCGTCGGGAGGACCCATACCGCCCAGCGCCGCCTCAAACCCCCACCTTGTGTCCAAACTGAAACAGCAGAAAAATTCAGATAATCAGAGCAGTCACCGTTCCCGCAATATCAGGCCGCCGCGTTAAAATCAGCTCCCCCTTGTTCACTCATCTCTCCGGCCCAGACCTCGTTCCCCTGCTACATGCCCTCCTCCTCGATCGACTCGCCACTGAACTTACCGACCCCTTGAGCGCCAGCGCCACCGCTCTGACCCCCCGCATGGAGGACCTCCCAGAACCAACCCAGCTCCTCCTCCAAATCGCCGACGCCCTCCAACCTACACGCGAGCCCACCCAAGTCGACAACGACTCATCCTCCTTTTGGATGAATATCCTCCACCCCTCCCATAACCCGGTTCTTTCACAATCAGGCCATGTACATTTTCACGCCACACTACAAAATGCCATTCACACAGTACCCCCCCACCCCCCAAAACTACACAATCACCATCGCACCTCCCCCTCTCACAGGCCATGTTCCAGGCACCTCCTGGGCTGACACCTGCCTTACCACAGTCCTCATCCAGTCCCCCCACCCACTTCCCCTTCCCTGTCCTCTGCCTAACGGCTCCATTCCTGCCCCACACTGGCTATCCACCCTCCTACATCAAACAGGTTCTGAATACGCACACACTCACTCACACTCCCACCAACCCTCCTCCACTTTCGACATCACACACCACACCTCCCTAAAAAATTCCATTATGGCTCATACTTCCGCTCCCACCCCTCCCCCTCCCCCCACATCGCCACCAGTATCCAAATCTCCCTCACCAATACCATGTACTGCATCCTCATCTCCACCAACGGCACCGCCACCATTCCCCTTCCCCACACCTACATTCACCGCGGCACCCTCACGCACACCACATGCTCCCTATTCATCACACCCCACCACTACTCCATCTTCGGTAGGTCCCGCATAACGGACCATGTCTTCACTACCACCCCTTCCCCCCCTCCGCTCACTCTCACCAAACACAAAGCCCTTCTCCGCAACCCCTTCTCCTCGAATGGACTGGTCACCTGCAGGCCACCAACACCTACGAGTCATGGCAACAGGAACCCGCGGGATGGCTCCCTGCTGGACTCCACACAGATACCCTCCTCGACCTTGACACCCTTCCCGACATTCAACTGGCCCCCTCCCCACACCCCCCCTCTCCCATACCCACAACCCGCGCTCCACCAAAAAACGACGCTCCCCCTCCCCCACCCCGACTCCGAACCACCCCCCCTCACAGCCTACCGACCCCCCTCGCCTTTTACGCGGGCTTCACCCACACCCCCACCCCTCCCTCCCCGCTATCCTTGAAGGCACACAAGACCACATGGACTCCTCCTCCACCCCCCCCACACAACCCGCCCCCCGCTTCCTCCCATCCGACCCGTGGCTCCTGCCTTCCACCCCCTCCTCCCTCACCCCTTCACACCGACATCTCCCCCGCCCCAACACCACCCCCCCTCCACCTCCTCTCACCCTCCTCTCCCCCCGCCGACCCCATGGACTCTTCCCCTACAGCCCGTCCACCTACCGACCCCGCCCTCAAGCCAGCCCCCCCGTCCGGTGTCACCAAACACACACGTTCTCCCCTCAAGAAGGCCCACCCCTCACCACCCCACCGCCGCCCCCCCCCAAGCCCCTCACACCGTCCAAACACCTCATCCCCACCTCTTCACCCCACCACACCCCCACCCCCGACCACCTCCTAGCCCCCGATTCCTCACTCACCAACCACCCCTCCCTCTGCCCGCCTCATCCCTTGCTACCTCGGACTTCGAGCTCGAAGACCTACCGGCCGAAGCCCTAGCCACAGAGGGACCCGACGAGAACCGCCTCCCCTCCTCGGAACCTCCCTTCCTCCCTGCTGACCTCCCCTCGGCCGTCAAGGCCCACCATCGTCCCTAACTCCACCACAGACGGGCCACCTAGCCCGGAGGTTCGAACCCATACCACCTCCCCCGACCCCCCCTGACATCCGTACACATCTTGTAACCAAATCATCTAGGGCCTCCCTCCCGTCACACTTCAAACCATATACATGCACCATAGAAATACACAATTACATGTTTGACCTTAACCTTGCGACCGGCCTCCCCACCCCTATCGGTCACCTCGACTCCTCAGCGGTGCTCTCCTTCCAGTGGGGCCACTACCAAGACCTCTCCAACCTCTATTGCATCGCTACCTCACTTGCAAAACTCCACTCTGACACCTCCAACACCTATATTGTTATCACAAACACCGAGGTCGATAACTTCCACAATCATCAACTATACCCCAGCCAATGGACCAACCTCTCTAACAGAGGCGTCCCCCCACGCCCGGGCACACCCCATAACTCTTTCCTAGTCCTCACCTGGCAACACTCCCATTTCAGACTCCTCCACCTGACACACACCTCAGCCACATGGGTGAACTTACTCCACCACCCTCCCCCACCATCCCTTCTCACTCGCTCACTCTCACTCCTCGCCTCCTGGAACTCTTCTCCCCCCCTCCCATCGCTACCGCACGCCTCCTCCACCCCCCCTCGGCAGAACGACACGTCTCACGCGTGGTCCTGTGGCACCCACGTCCTCCTCCACACCTACTTCATACTCACGGCACCTGCTAACCACGCTTACAACCCTCCCCATTTCGACCCCCGCACCACTGTCTACTCCCTACACACGCTCCTGTGGTACCACGTCTTCCGCTCCAACCCCCTCCCGGTCGGCCGCTCCCAACTCCTCAGCACACTCCACCCCCAGCACCCTTCCCCCACTCCTACACCCCCCCTCCTCCTCCACCCCCCCCCCCCCTCATCCCCCACCCCTCCCCATACCCTCCCTCCATCCCCTCCCCCCCGAGAACACCCCATGGTCAACCCTCCAGACCCCCCCCCACCCCTCCCCCCCCCCAACCCCCCACACCACCGCGACCCCCGGCTCCCCGTCGACCCTCCCAACCCCCCCGACCCCCTCCCCTCACCCATCCTCCCACACCATCTCCCACAACCACTACACTTCATCAACCTCAACACCAAAGGCCTCCACACGTCCATCATGGACGTCGAACACTTCACCACCACCCACCAACCAGACGTCCTCATCCTCACAGAAACTCACCACGCCACCCACAAATCCCGGTGGCGCATTGCCCTCCCCCAATACCTTCTCAAAAGCTCTCGACCCTACTACTCACTTGTGCCGCTACCCAACGCAGGCGTACTCTTCGCGGTCCGCAGAGCATCGTTCCAGTCTGCCACTGTCCTAACCCCACCCCCCCACCTCATACCACATATCGCCGGACTAAAACTCGTCCCTCACTCAGGCAACCCTTACCTCCTCCTCGGAGCCTACATGCCACAGCTCCACAGCACCCAACTGACCCAAATGTACGCCGAAGTCGCAGCCTGGGGCCTCCGCCTATCGGACGCCTACCCGACCCACCGTATCCTCTGGGGAGGCGACTTCCAAACGACCACCACTCAAGGTGCTGGCAACCCCGCCCTCACCTCCTTACTCGAATCCCACCTTCGCCCCCTCCACCCCCCCTCCCTACCTTCCCCCGTAGCGGAGGCTGCCTTGACCACTGGCTCACCCCTCCCCCATCCCCCCTCAGCCTCAACCCACCCGAATGCTCGGTCTTTACCTCACCCTCACACTTTACCGACCACTCGGCGGTCCATCTAGTGATCCATGCCCCCTCCTCCTTAATCGCCCGCCCCCCCTCGACCCAAAACCTACCTCACGCACACCACACCACTCGCAAACTCACCTTCAAACTTCCACTACAACCGCACCACATACAAACGTATCACAATAGCACGCCCTCCCTTATCAACCAAACGGCCTCCCTCCACGCAGAAATTATTAACACACCCCCCTCCACAGCCTCTCCAGACTCCCTCGACGCCCTCGCCTCGAAATTTACAACGCTACTCTCCCAACATATGGACCATGCGGCCACCATATGGCCCCTCCTACCTCCGAAGAAACCCGGCCCAACTTCCTCGTCCCTTGACCCCACTTGGTTAAATTAAAAAACACGCAAACTCATACGACAACTTCGCAGATGTAGCACAAACAACGGCCCCCTACCCCTCGCCCAATCCCTTCATAATACAACCGACTATCTCTCCCCTACCGACATCCAACATCAATGCCAAGCACGCATACGCCTCCTACTCAGAACAACCACCACAGATATCCTGAAGAAAATCAAAGCACGCGCCAATACTGCCTACGACGCCAGCCCTAAATCCTCCCACCGCCGCTTAAAAATTAAAAGCGGCCTTCTCCCTGCGACCAACGCGACCTCGACTCTCCACCGCATTACGATAAATCCGCTCCGCTCCGCCCTCTTCTCTCTCT
>JAPMLY010003486.1:0-16419 GCA_026401115.1 Tetraselmis chui | reverse complement strand
TATGCTTCTCTTACCTTTACAAACCCGAACCAAGCATCCCCCAATAGCGTCATGCCTTCGTCACTTGCATCCTCCGCCATTCGTGTCAAACACGCGGTAGACACTCCATGTTGTGCTTCATAGTTTCTTCGTGCATGGCGTTCTTCCTCTCTTGCACCTCCATATAGACCATCACACCGGTTACACAATCGCCCATAGTCCTCATCTCCGTCCTAAAGGGCTTTGGCTTGCGGTGAATGTAGGATATGTTGGGAAGCCATCCTAACTTGTCTTTGCGAGGTTTATAAGCCGACATGCTTTCCTCCATCGTTTGGTAGGCCCCTTGATGTAGAACGTCCCTTCTATGTGTGTTGAAGTCGTCCACACAATTCCGGAACCATTCCCACGGGTCCAGGCCAATCTTTTGTATCTATGCTTGTGCAATATGTAATAAAAGAACGAATCATCTTGTACCCTTTGGAATGCCATGTGCTTTTGAAATTGTGGTTGGTCTCTTATTCCATCAAGCATGTTGTTATTCTCCCACAAATATCTGAATATCTACCTCTTTGCCCATAGACGGCCCCCGCTACCATCAAACTCCAAAATCTGACGAACTGTGTTGGCCTCACATACCTAAAGTCCACCCACTTGCTTAACCTTGCATCGTTAAGCTTCCGTCGGTCGGCGTGCATGTCCCCATGGTAGAGCCGGAGCCATAGCTTCAATATGTCAACTAGTCCGTCCGTCACATGTTAGCCTTCCTTCAGCCCCACCTGCCCTCCCATTTGACCGGCACGCACCGCAGTTGTGTCTGCATGTGGGTCGTGCTCGGCAGCGTCATCATGTTGGAACACCGTCCACGTCGCCATTGTCCTTGGCTGAAGTAATGTGACGGTGAAGCCACGTACATGTGGGACCCACCCGGCGTCCTCGACGCCTTCGGAGTCCTCGGCGGTATCGTCGGGGAGAGCGGGGTCGCCCTCGTCGTCGGACGAGTCGCCCTTTATATTGAGGGCTTCGTTGGTGTTGCCGAGAATCTCCCCCGCGTCGGCAGATGGCGATATGTCGCTCGAGCCGAAGTTAGCGGAGGACCCCAACGACATAAGGTCGATAGGTAGTGTGGGTTCGATAGTCGGCGTACCGGTATCACTCACTACCGACCATGTAATAATTTGTACTTATAACGCACTCTCCGTAATTGCACCGGGAATTTGCACCGCTGGCCGGGGGGTTGAAAGGGCATTCGCATTGCAACGCGTTGTGCGTTGCTGGTCTGTGTTGGCGTTGGGGTTAAACGGCTTGCGTTGTCGGGTTCGACGTGTAGAGCGCGAGCCGACTCGTGTTTCGGCGGCATGCCATCCCAAATTACCACCCACAAGCCTTTACCGACAGACTCGCCGACTGTCCCGTAGGTTCGGTCACGTTGTTGTCGTTGTGCACCATCTTTTAGGGCATGAAGGAGGCCTCTACGAGCGGAGACGCGCGCTCCATACGTTACGGTTTTCCTCATGGTGGTTGTGTTGGGTCGACGAAAGGCGATCTCGGCAGATTGCACGTTTGAACCGCTTCCGCACAACCCCAGGTTTTGAGTCAACGGAGTTAAGTAGAGAACAACCTCAGGTACACGCGGCCAAGAATTGACAAAGTACTAACTTTTACTCGCGTGGGGCTGATCCGTTTTTCACGTGACTCTGGTGTATGATTAGTCATACAAATGTCGTACTTATCATACACATATCCCGAGGCAATAGTAGTCTCATGAGTAGCCATGGTGGGCTTGATAGCGCGGGGAATTGGGCAACACATGCGTCTTTGCGTGCCTACCCAATTGCAGAGGCATGGACAGAAGGATGTCCGGGTGAATTTCGATATATGTATAGTACTGAGGACTTTTCTAACTTTATGCTTACAAGAAAAAGTTAGAAGCGGAAACCACCAATCAAAAGAAAGGAAACAATAAGGAAGGAAGAAAACACCCCTCGGGCCTGCGCCACGGACTCTTTCTTATAAATCAATTCAGTCGATTTATGGTGGCAAAGGATTACAAGAAGCACGATAGACGAAATCGGCGGACGAATGATGCTCGGTCCATGATGCACGCAAGGAATTTGGAAGCCCTGCAGCAAATTGTACCCGTACCTTCACCTGTACACACACTGATGCGCGCTGATGGCTACTAATGTACGTTTCTACAGTTCAGTACAGGTGCGGGTACATATCGCAGTGAGTTGGCAGTGCATACTGTTCGATTCCAGTCAGACTTTCTTCTCTAACACATGCAACATTTCTTACCTGTACAGGTAGCGATGTACAATGCAGGGAAAACCATTGCCGCCCGAAATAAATAGCTCAGGGTAGAAATAGCCCAACGCACTACTGGAAACGTTGCAAACGTTTCCAAGCACACGACTCCTTCAGAAGCACCCACCCCTCTTGATTCGTCGACTTTACCCCTCGTAAATGCGGGGCAACTTTTCCCTTCCCTCGGCAGCTTCTCTCGCGCCCCTGCTGGTTGATAAGATCAAGTTCAATATCCGGCATACCCTGGCGATTCAGGCCTTCGAGGCGTCGACCAAGCGGCGTAATGGCTATAAACACACACGGATCAGCCTGGTCATTGTCGTCAATGGAAAGGCTAGAGGCGACAACATCTAGTTGCGCTTCTTCTAAGAGTAGCATCAGCAGCGGTTGCGGCCATAAGAGGCAGCAACGGCGGCTAAGTGGCGACCTGCTCGGCTTATGGGCTAACGGACGGATCGAGCGCCCGGAAGACTACACCGAGGAGGAGTGGAGCTACGTAATGGGGGCTAATCCCCGGTGGTCTTACACGGCGGAGTACAGTGGTGAGATTTCGATTGTCTCTACTCTCCACCCCGCCCACTATGTTTTGTGCCTCCAATACAGCGTCGTGTTGACTGAAAATATCTCGTTTACTCAGCGCTGAGGCGGCGTGATTTGAGGATCAAACCGCCTACTGCTTACATATGTTGATTAATAATAAAACAGTAATCGAATTTCTCGTCAGTAAAATTAATGTTTATGCTCTTTTGACCCTCTAGAGGTACACAGTCAACAGTGGAAAGTCGCCAGTCAGTTATTGTTGATTCGCAGTTCGCACTGTCTCTTATCAATATGATCAGTTGTCGTCGCCTATTTCCTTTGTTCCCGATGCCTGCACCTGGCTTGGTGGGGGTTTCGGGACGGGATGGACAAAGCACCAGGGAGCAGCGGGTAGCCAGGGGCAAAGGAAGGCGGCGGGCTTTGAGGTTAGGCAATATTTACTTACATTTTGGTGCTGATTACCTAATACAAAGAGTCACCCGTACATGTACCGGGCATCAGAGGCGCCACCGCGTATCGCTCGCGCATCAATCGAGTACTGTCGTAATGCTGATTTACGCTTTTATTTCTAATCAAGTTCTTACATGGAAAAGCAGTGGATGCCTCCAAGCAAAAAGAAGAAAAGAGGAAAATTTACGCTTTTATTGAACCTCCCACTTCTTCATTCATGTTCTATGCTTTTCAGAATATTTTTAAGTCCCCGTAGGTGATGCTTGGCAGGAGGGCGGTGGTGCAGCTGCTGTTGCCTGCCTCCTTGCTCCGATACGGGCTCATTAGGCTTCTGTGCCTGGTATTTTATTTTCTTCTTCGCTTGAAAACATGAATATCCGGAAAAGGAAATAAACTCTGAAAAGGAACCTCCTATTACCCCCCTTTACCTGTACTGGTGGCATCAGAAGCCATACCGACCGCTCGCGCAACAATCAAATACTGTCGCATAATGCTGATTGACGCTTTTTTTTACCTCCGGCCAGTTTTTGTAGTGTTTTGTGTATTGCGACTCCTCCGTGTTCAGGCCCATCTTACTTTGAAAACTACAAATACTTGAAAAATACTCCAGCCCTCCGTGCTTCTGCTGCCGGGCGGAGGGCTGGAGCTGGTTGGCGGCGAGATGATGCTGTTGGAAGCTGGCGAGATGCGGTTGCTGCAGTTGGTGCCCATGCTGGAGCTTCAGGGTCGGAACCGGGCCTAAGTGCATCGGGTGTTCTATCCCCGTCGCGGGGGGAATGTTACACTTGCGCTCCGTGTGGCATACGGTTTGCTGGACGTAAATGGCGCTCTAATTTCGCCAGACACACGAACATGTTCATAATTGGCAATGGCCCCTCTACTTCCGCACACCGTCGCCAAGCTCGCCACCTTGCGACCTCCTCTCCGGCCTTGTTTTCCCTTTGTGCCTCGGGCGACCACCTTCTATCTGCCACCCAAGCTCGCCCTCTTACCGCTCCATGCCTACACTGTGTGGCTGCTCCCGTTTCTCCAATGCTGCCCCACGACTATGTTGGCAGCTCCCGGCCGCCGCTCATTGGATCACGCCCCCTCCGAATGGCTGTCACCCCTCCCCCCCCTGCTTGGGGTGGCCTCCCCCCCTTGGCTCCACTCCCTTCCCCACCCCGGGCCGAACCGGAGCTTACCCCCCTCACTCCCCCCCCTACACATGATGGACCCCCGATACCTCATGGACAACCTTTTATGCCCTCATCTGCAGCTGCACTCCGCCGAGAGGCTGCTCTCCGATCCCCCCCTCGGGCCGCTACTCCTGCCTCATGGTGCTCCGACAACGACCCGGTCGCTTGTCTACTTGAGTTCAGACCTGTCACTGCGGCCCGAGGGGTTTGTGCGACAGCGAGAGACGACCTACGTTCTGCCCTACAAGACACCCTTGAATATGCGACCTCCCTTCCCTCAACGGACTCTCGGGCTGCTGGAGCTTTTTTGGCAATTCACCTCTTTGGCGGCCTCCTCCTCCGACCGTTCCCGGCGGCGACCGGTGCTCGCATCCGCTCCCTGGTTCAACGTCGAGTCCGTCTCTGGTTCTCTACGTCCGGAGAGGACGGACTCACGGGCATTGACACCCTTCTACGTGATATTCGAGATGGAGGTGAGCTTGCACGTGCGTGCCCGGGAGCTTCTGCGCCTAGACGCCCCGGCGGTCGGGGCCGGGGTGGGGGGGGCTCTCGCCGTCGCCGGGCCCAGAACACTCAACGAGAGCAGCACCACCCACCGACTCGCCTTTCTGAAAGTGACCTCCGACGCCGTGCTGCCTTCCGTCGGGCCCGTGAGCTAGTGGAAGTTGGCCAGTTGCGACGGGCCCGGATGGCCCTAGACGGAGCCGACTTCGGAATGGTGGAGGACGCGGACGCGGCTTTGGCCGCTCTTCAGCGGTTGCATCCTCCTCCCGGTACTCCCCATCCAGACTGTGATCTCCCCGACCCTCTGCCCCCCCCGGCGCGCCCACCCCTCACGTATTTAGATGACAGTGATAGCCTCAAAATATGGGAGGAGTCTATGCTCCTTGTCTTGAGAAAAGCACCTCGCTTGTCAGCCCCCCACGTTGATGGCTGGCGATGGGAACATGTCCGTGACTTGAATGTTCCGGCATGGCGTAAGTGGGTTAACCGCTACTCGGCGGGAAACATTCCCGAGGCTGCGGCGGACTTTCTGGCGAGTGCGACCGGGTGGGCTCTTCACAAGCAAACTGGGGTTGACCGCGACGCCACTCGCCTTCGAGGTGAGGCTCCTAAAGTCCGGCCGTTGGCTGCTGGCAGCGTTTTGTCGCGGTTAGCTCATTGTCACGCCATAGCGCGGATAGCGACTGTCGCGGCCAACCACCTTGGCCCTGTACAACGATCGGTTTTCACCAAAGCGGGTATCGAGCGAGCCATTCATACCACTCGCATTGGCCTACAAGCTATTCCTGATTGCAGCCTTCTAAGCTTGGACCTGGAAAACGCCTTCAACACCATCTCCCGCCGGAGTTTCCTTGCGGAGCTGTACAAGAACCCTGACTTGCATCCCATTATCCCGTTGGTTGAGATGATATATTCACGGGACTCCACGGTGTATTACTTCGACCCCAACGATGCTTCGCTCCTACACGGCACGGTTCAATCTCGTACGGGTGTCCGTCAAGGAGATCCTCTTGGCCCGCTTTTGTTCAACCTGGCGATAAGCACCCCCCTCCGGAATATTGGAGAACGGTGCAAGGATTCAGCGGCGATCCAAGCCTTTTCTGATGATGGCAAGTATCTGATCAAAACGCCTTTCGTCCCGACTGTGATTACGGTGGCTACGGAGGAAATGGGGAAAGTCTGCTCGAATGTTCAACCAATCAAATCTTCGTGCATGGTACCTCCGGATACGGCCCTTGAACTTGTCGAGGTGATACGGGCGATGGTCCCCGTTGTTACGGGTACTAGTAACCTTGGAGCCCCTTTGGCGATGGATTTCTCGATGGCAGACGGCCCTCCAGCGTCTCATAACGAGAACTATGTTCACTCTTGGCTGCAAGACACCGTTGAGGCTCATCAACTCCTCTTGGACAAGATTGTATGCTTTGCTATGTCGGACTTCGGAGGGACTCACGCCGCTTTCCGCTTGATGATCACGTGTGCGGTACGCCGTTATGGTTTCTTGCTCCGCACCCTCCCCCCAGATATCTGCCGACCGTACCTTGCTACTGCAGATAGGGCCGTTCGTGCGGCAGTTTATCGAATCTTGGGCGTTTCTTTGGACGCACAAACACTCGATCAACTGAATTGTGCTAAACGACAGCTCTCCCTCCCGGCGGAGTTTGGGGGGCTTAATGTACCGTCCCTCGAGCTCGACGCCGAACCTGCTCACTATGCTTCATTCACTGCGACCCTCGCCAACCTGATTACTGATTACGAGTCCGAGTCGCTAGGTCCTTTGTACGGTCTCATCCGACAGGAACTACTGAATGTTGCCACTTCTACTTTACCGTGGGCGGTCCAATTGCGCAATTCGTACGACTCTATCTCCACTATGGGCGGGTTTTCGGAATCGGAGCTTGTGGTTTTGACTAACACACTGAACCAAAACCTTTCTGACTATGCCGGGCCCGATGTCGAGTTGGTGGTATCTACGGTCAACAATGCGGTGGCACCCGCTACCCAAGTGACTAGCCTACAACTTCCGACTCCCGATGCTCTTACTCGCTTGGGAGATTCTGGGGGCCACATCCAACGGGGCATTTCGCGCATTCTTCGTGCCCGGGCCTACCTTGACCTCTTGGCGTTTTGCAGACCTTCCCCACCGGACTATATGAGGGTGACTTCGGGTACGGGTCGCGGGGCTTTGGCTCTCTTTTTCGCTTCACACGAGTCCAGTTTCAAGGTGCCATCCGATTGCTATATGATGGCAGCCCACCGGGTGCTTGGCTTGACTGCGGAGCGCGCCGCTCATGTTCGAAAATGCCCTCGGTGCAATGAGGCCCCTTCAGAATCTCGCGGGTATGGATCTTCGTCGACGGTATCGGGCTCCTTTTTGTCGGGTGAGCGCTCAACAGCCGCTATGCTCATGGACCATATCCCCCGGTGCCCGTGCTCTTGGTATATCATTCAACTCCATGACCGCATTGTCCACGTGCTTGAAGAGTTCATGCTTGAAGCGGGGGCTACTAAGGGCCGGGACTTGCGGTTGGAGGTCCGCCGTATTCGGTCGGGAGCTTCACGTGATCGTCCTGGGGATGTGGTTTGGTTGGACTTCATGGCTCCGCACCGCCATCTTGTTGTTGATGTGACGGTTACAAGTGCTCGCACGAACACCAACGTTCCTCGTATAGGTGCTCGCCTTCCACTCCCTGGCAGCCTTGCATTGGGAGCTCAGCAAGGCAAACTTGATGCGGACCTCCGCACTTCCGCTTTGCTTGGCACGCCTTCGGTTCAGTCGGTCCATGACTACTACCCCTTCGCCATGGAGGATGGGGGCCGGTTGGCGCCGATGGCGGCTGAGTTGGTCGATCGCTTGGCTATTTTGGTGGCTGTACGTCGCTTCCCTGGCATGGGGGCCGCTGACTCTCGTTCCTTGCGCTCTGACAGTTATGTCCGTATGCAGCATTTTGTTCGTCGATCTACTTCTCTTCCGTTTCGGCGTTTTTTGGGGGATGTGCGACGAGAATTCATGCAACGTCTTTCTGCTACTCTTCATGGCACTCTGGGTTCTTATCTCCGCGACGCTTTTCAGGAAGGCAGTGCTGATGCTGTGGCATGCCTTCCTGTTCCTCGGGCTTAGGTTTTTTCTTCCTTTCTTTCTTTTTCTTGCTTGGTGGCCTCCACTGCTTTTTCTTGTAAGAAATTTTTGAAGGACAAATACTTGAAAACAGGAATATCCGGGAAAAGAAACAAACTCTGAAAAGGAACCCCCTTTTACCCCCCTTTACTTGTACAGGTGGCATCAGAAGCCACCGAACCGCTGAAATAATGGATTACAGGAAATAGAAAACCACCGTACCACTCATACGTCAGTCAAATACTGTCGTTACACTGATTAACGCTTTATTTTATCCCCCCCCCCCCCAACTCTTTATGTATGTTATAGGGTGGGCGAGTCCCCCGTTTAAATGTAGTGATTACATTTCCTGTTGTCACTCTTGCTCTCCGCCCTTTTTCTTGTGTACATAGCATTTCTTGTAATATGGAAAAAAAAACTCCCACGTTAGTATGCCCACCTAATCTTGAAAACTGCTTGAGAACAGGAATATCCGGAAAAGGAAATATCCTCTTTTCTTTTTTTGCTTGGTGGCCTCCACTGCTTTTAATCCTAAGATTTTTTAAAATATGCTCTGAAAAGGCGGAACCTCCCCTTTATTACCCTCCTTTACCTGTACAGGTGGCATCAGGAACCACATACCGCCCGCGCATCAATCAAATGCTGTCGTAATGCTGACTAACGCTTTATTTTACCTCGCGCCAATTTTTTATTTGGCGACTCCCGCGTTTAAACAGCTCAACATCTCATCTTTCGCGGATGGTGGCTAAGTCCATCTCCCGCGTTTAACGGGCAAAAAAACTTCGAACACTGCTTCAAAACAGCAATATCTAAGTAAGCTTTTCTATTTTAATCATGTGCTCCGGGGCAACTAAGCTAATACAAAACGAATATCTCGAAATGGATTTGTATTATAAAAAGGAACCCCCCCCCCCCCCCCCCCCCTAACCTCGTCTTGAGATATTAGAAAAAACATTACAAGAAAATACGGCGGAGACCACCAAGCAAAAAGAGATCTTAGAAATAAAGTAGTAGAATCCACCAGCAAATAAGAAAAGAAAAGGGGCACAGAAGCACAAGCCCTCGGAATACCTCAAGAATATTTTCTTTAGACAGTTGACTAGAGGAACGTTGAAAGGAAAAAATGGGATAGATATATTTGAGACACTATTTGACCCCCATCTGAAACGACAAAGATCCTCAGTACTATGATTTTTTCAATATGAATTCAAGAGTCAGGGCCAAAAACTGCTTTTAAATAGCGACAGCGGCGCAGATAGATACGCGGATTGTTACTCTTTGATACTAATATTTTTCTTTCTGCTGCTATTCATGGTACTTTAGGATCCTATCTTCGCGACGCTTTGCAGGAGGGCAGTGCTGACGCTGTGGCATGCCTTCCTCGGGCTTCGGTTTTTTTCTCTTTTCTTCTGTTTGCTTGGTGGCTCTCACTGCTTTTTCTTTTAAAATATATTGATATTTATACAATTTCCTGTTCCCTATCGACGTTTGTTTTGGGGGACATGTGCGGCGAGAACGTCTTTCATGATCAGTCAAAGACTGTCGTAATGCTGATCAATGCTTTATTTTACCTCCCGCCAGTTTTTTTTTCCTCTTTCTTTCTTTTTGCTTGGTGGCCTTCACTGCCTTTTCTTGTAAGAATTTTCCAATTTTTTCTTTTGCGACTCCCCGTTTAATGGCCAACCTAACTTTGAAAACGGCTTGACAACAGCAATATCTAAGTAAGCTTCTTCTTTTTTAGGTGCAGTATTTAACTATTTTTTTATTTTTTTTTGTTATTTAAAATTTTTTTACAAGAAAAAGCAGTGGAGGCCACCAAGCAAGAAAAAGAAAGAAAGGAAGAAAAAACCCTAAGGACTTTTAACTCATCTATTACAACAGGAATATCTGGAAATGGAAATCTATTGTAAAAAGGACCCCCCCCCCCCCCCCCCCCCTTACCTCGTCCAGAGATATTAGAAAAAAGTCCTACAAGGAAAAACAGCGGAGACCACCAAACAAAAAGAGATCTTAGAAATAATGTAGTTGGATCCACCAGCAAATAAGAAAAGAAAAGGGGCACAGAAGCACAAGTCCTCGGAATAGGAGGATAGTTACAAGAAGAACAAGATAACAAGATAAGTCCTCGGAATACCTCATGTATATTTTCTTGAAATACTTGACTACAGGAATGTTGATAGGAAAAAATGGGATAGATATATTTGAGATACTAGTTGACCCCCATCTCAAACAACAAAGATCCTCAGTACTATGATTTTTCAATATCAATTCAAGACTCAGGGCTACAAGCTGTTTTTATATATAGCGACAGCGTCGCAGATGATAGATACGCGGATTGATATTCTTTGATACTACTATTTTTCTTTCTGCTTTTTTTTTTTTCCTTTCTGCTGCTCTTAATTGTGTTTAGGATCTATCTTCGCAACGCTTTGTAGGAGGGCAGTGCTGACTCTGTGGCATGCCTTGCCCTTCCTCGGGCTTAGGCCTGTGGGTATTTTTTTTTCTCCTTTTTCTTGGTGGTTTTCACTTCCATTTTCTTGTGAGAATTTTTTAAAATGGAAACCACATAGCAAATGAAAATGGAAAGACCCTCGTCACAGGTCTAACGAAGGCGGAAGCTATATAATTGAGATTCTCGGCTGGTCATCATCGAGAGAAATGTTCTCTGTACGGGGAACACGATTAAAATAGAAATTTCTTACAAGAAAAAGCAGTGGAGGCCACCATGCAGTGGGAACACGATTCAATTAAAAAAGTACACGTAAAATTAGAAACGAATTAAGAAAACGGGTGGGCGAGCTATCCGCCTTCTTGTTTTGCGTGCTCTCTTCTAATCTAAGAAACTCTTTAAAAAAAAAGCAGCGGAGACCATCTTGTTCTTCTTGTAAACACTCCTCCAGCGGAGACCATCAGGCAAAAAGAAGAAAAGAGGGAAAACCTAAGCCCGTGGAACAGCAAGGCATGCCACAGCATCAGTACTCTCTTATTGTCTCGTGCGCCAGGCAATTCGGTGTTTGCGATGAGTTATCCGGGCCGGTGATAATGGGTTGTACATAGTACCCGTAATCCTCCGGTGTTGGTGATTTAAAGGACGGGAAACTTAGAATTTAGGTTTTAAGCAGGTTTGTATACTCAGAAATTGACCTGTTTGCGCATGCCCTCCTTCATATCGATCGCAGGGCACGCGTCAGGCATTATATCTATGCTTGCAAATTTGAACTTGGCCATTGGAGGTGTGTCCGGACTGCTATCCCTGGGAAAGCAAGGACGCCTGCGGGACAAGGAGCTCACTGCCGTCGTGGACTCGTGCAAATTGTTGTGCATCCTTGTGGTGCGCCCAAAACCCGTCATTCATGTTGTATATAGTTAGCTACCGCGCAGTAATCCCAATTAATTGTGTGTAGTATTGCGAAACAGTGTTTTCTTCCTGCTACTTTTTTCTTATTTGTTTGTTGATGAAAAGTATTGAGTAAGGATGCGCGCGGAAATTATTGGGAGCGAGCACGCGGTTAAACAAACCGTATTATCGAATTGATCTGCAGCGTTGTAATGATATAATATGTTATTATGTGTAACGGGGGCAAGAAATAACGGGTAAAAGGATCAATGATAGAAAAATTAAACGACCCTCATCATCAGAAGCCACGTGTGAGTGTCACAGCCTGTCTTTACTTACCCAACGAACAAGTCCATCTACATCGTCGCCAACAGAATAACGGACGATTTCTGAGGGGTTTCGTCCGTGCAGCTCCGAATCGTCCGTGTAAAATCAGAAAATCACGCGCAGCTTGACCGCGCCCGGAAGAGAAACACGGAACTTTAGTTTGTTTCATTCACTGACTCGCTAATCGCCTCGTCCCTATTGTTCCTCTGTTCAGGGTCTCCACGTCGAGATAACACAGAACTTGGTGTCAACTATCGCTGCTTCTGGAGGCCCGACCGTACCGAAGCTTGGGGTCCTGTTCACGTTGTTGAGGCAACACAAATCGGAATGTGTGTCTACGGTCAACAGCTTATTAAAAAGTAAGCGCGTCTCGGGCCGAGACATTGCGGGGCTGCTGAACGACATGATGGCTCTCCGGGACTCAGTCCTTCGCTGCGCTCGAGAGGAGCTCGAGCAGCTTCTATTTTTGATTCGGAAGCACTTTGACGAGGATCAGTACTTTATGTTGGTGGAGTCGGCGATGAAAATGGCCGGAATGAAGCACGACTTGGCCTCGAGGCTCAAGTGCGCGACTCTAACGTCGATCGTGGTCGGTGGTATGCCCCAGAAGGAGCGCCTCGACCGCGCTATGATCCTCGTGGGCTATGGACGGATACCGGCTTGGCTGCATTGGCACGTCATGACCAAATTTGTGTACAGATGGAAAGTACATAACCCACTCTCCAAAATTGCAAGCGCTTCACGTGCTCGGGAGACGGCAGCCAGTCAGTTGGGGGAATTTCCCGCTCAGGAACACCGCAATACGATATTTGCCCGACGCGTGTCTGATGTCTCCCTCCCGGACGGCCTAGTAACGCGCTGCGCTGTCGTGTAGATCCCGCATACTCGTATGTACTCGCTCCCTCTAAGATTAACAGTTCCTTTACGGTCTCCGAAGTTCGGTTTGAAACTGTGCTCGCGGGCGGTTGTGGAACGACACTGTTCGGTGCAAGTAGAAGCGGTACTTTGTCAGTTTTATGTTATTCGCGCTATCTGCTCCAGGAAAATAAGAAGGAACGCGCTCGTCAAAATAAATCATCGTATTTACATTTAATTTTTCTTTTTATCATCACTGCGTCCAATTTTCCAATCCAGTCTCATGTGCCTCGGTCTGTGCTGTGCAGCTTCACATTGGTCACATTGATATTATAGAAGTTTAGATTAGACTGGGGGCGAGAATAGTCGGGCGTGGCCACGACGTTATAAATTCTGACCGCTAGATTGTGCATGTCACATTGGGAAAACAAAGACATGCGTTACCCCCATATGACGCGCCGAAACACAGAGGTCGTCCACCTTTTGTCTTTGCGCGAGCACATCTCACGCAACGGTAACTAGCTAGACTCTCGAACTCTAGCAAGGTGAAGATCTCTACTAGCACGCTGTGTGGCTACAATCGAAACTACGCACACGGTAGTTACGGAAGACCATCTACTAGAACATATTTACTCAACAAGGGAAGACATCGGTGACATCAGGGCGCCACCATCTGCATCGCGGTTTGAGAGCTTGTATAATCTTGTTAACCGGTTGTTCTTGACGCTAGACGGCGACCGGACAAAACCGCCAATCCCTAGCAAGCATCATAACATTCCCTTAGTACCGGTCGACCTAGTATTTGAAGTTGGGAGCGTGGACGAGTACGCCACGCTTGTATCTTCTACCTCTTCCAAGACCGCATACACCAACCTGCGCGACTGGATTGACTTACTCCCTAGAGCGTTCAACCGCATTTCACCACCGATGAATTGTTAGAAATATCATCCCGTTGCATAGTACTTATGTACAAGGCAATCATCTGTCATCCTAGTACTTAATGTTATGCGATTAGCGGTTCTCTATTCCCTATTAGTAGCGGTCGGCCGGCCCTGCCGGTGCCTTCGCCGGCCGCCATCTCTTTCCTCTCACTTCTCTAGTCTCCACACCCGGCCCCCTTATGGGGCCGGCACGACCCTACATGTAACCACCTCTTTCCATCTCCAATAGGTGATGGGCTATCTACCAAGTACCACAAGAGAAGAGCGTGCGTAAAGCCCTCGGCGCCACGCTAGTCCAGCCTACTCCCACGTAAAAAAGAGTAGAGCGTGTGTAAAGCGCTCTACGCCGCGCTAATAATTCATCGTCCAACCGACACCACGCTTCGCCTTCGAGGTGGTTGTCCGTGATTGTCCTACCATCTCCCACGTATAAAGCACATGAGTGTGTGTAAAACGCCCGGCGCTACGCTCGCCCCACCCAGCTTTCAGTCCCACCCAGCCTTCAACCTACCGATGCTCTCGATCGGATCTGGGCTTTAAACCGACCCCCGCGTGTAATTTAGATATTATTATTATTGTTATTTCCCGAGGTAACGTCGCAATTCATCGGAAATAGCGATGATATTACCTTGCCCACGGCGAAAGGGGGGAGTCTACACAAGCAGCGTCCGTCTGTGCTTTTGCGAGCCTACGCGCTCTTGACAACCATGTTGGCTTTGCTCCTTCCTCGCCGGTCGCTCTCATGCGTTGGCTAGTTCGCCCGTGGACAGTTTTCCCCGCTACATGTTAGACTAGTACATTCCGCAGTACATTTGGAGCCGTTTCATATCGGCAACTCGCCGGTAGCGGCACATTCAAGTGAGCACATGTCCCTACACCTACCCCGCCTGAGACACGCGCTACCAACACAACACCTTCGACCAAGATGGCACGTTCCTCGACGCAAGCTAACCGTGATGACAATGCATTCAAACCTATACCATGGACGCCTAGACATGACCATTTTAGATAGACGTGTACCTAACAAAGGAAAGACGGATTTCCCCCCGCGACGAATATCGACACCTTGCGTGCTATGGGGTTAGCTTTGTAGCTGCCGACGCGGCGCTCGAAACATCTCTGGCGACGATTCGTTCGGCTGCCTACCGCTACCGCAGAGGAAAGGGCCAACGCTTGGGACGTGCACGACGCGGTCATATGGACACACAAGGTTGTCACGTACGCCGTCGAGTCGCGCCTTACCTATATCCGACGATTCAAGGGCGAGAAGGCCCGCATTGGAGAGGAGAGAGTCGCCCAACGCATGGTATACTCCCGGTTCTTCGATACCCGGGCGGCCGATCTAAGCACCAACGGCGTCGACGGACTCCTCGCAACTCTGGAAGGCAAGCACATCGAAGCTAGTCTCTACGCGCCCGCAAAAGCTCAAGCCGCCCATACCTTTAAGCAACCGATGCCCGGAGGCAACGGAGGCAACCCCGACAAAATTACCCCGCGGTCGGACAAGAGTCTCAAGGAGAAGGAGCATAAGGAAAAGAAGAAGCGCGACACGCGAGAGAAGAACAAGCAACGTCAAAACAAGAAGCCCGAGCCCAAGGCTGACGGCTGATGGTGTGCACTGCTGCGCTGATTCATGCAGCCCAGTCTCCGACTACACGCGACATCACGTGCGACGGAGCCGGCGCGAGTGGAAAAAATTCGGCGCGAGCGTGCAAACCCTACAATGGATCCGGGAGGGTGTTTCTACCCCGTTCAAAACAACCGCCCACCCCACAATTCAACCAAGGAGTGCCATTACTGGACGCCATTTTTGCACAACTAGAGTTGGTCGATCGAGAAATAGCGCGCTTCGCCGACGCCTGAGCATGGGAGCCCTTTACCTGCGACCACTACCTATCACGAGTCTACCTAGTGCCAAGGACAGGCAACAACCTTTGGCGACTCATCTGCGACCTACAAGCACTAAGTACGTCTTGTGTGCGAAAGCAACTCAAAATGGAGACGCTCCTAGAAGGGAAGCACCTAATGCGGAATAAAGGGGGGAACATACTAAGCTTCGACATGCAAGACGGATTTACGCGTTGGGCATCAACACAACGGACCGCGACTACTTTACCGTTAATGTGCGCGGACAACTATACCGGCTCGCAGGATCACATATAGGATGGTCCCTATAATTCTCGTTTTACTTCTTCAAGTTGACCATGACCTTCGTAAATTTCTTGCCAGTGCCGGACCAAGAGCTACTATGCACAACGCCATGCGACTATACGAAGACATACCTAGGACGAACGCGTTGGTGCGGAGCGCGAGTTCTACCCTTCGTCGACGACTTCCTACTGTTCGCGTCTACAACGGAGGAGGAACCTACCTTGAGACAACGGTTAGCCAACCTCTTGGGCCACCTCGGCTTGCTGCGACACCCAATTAAGAGCTTCTTGACTCCAACACAAGTCGGCCACCACCTTGGAGTCGATATCGACACATCGTCATACTACTTGTACGCTCAGGATTTGAAATGGGCAATGCACGCCTTTTACGTTGCCGCGAATATGTACACAACACCGGCCCAGTTGACCTTTACAACCAATCAACATGCATGCGCTAAGTTGTGTAAGAAACCCCATGTTATTTGAACTCCGCCCTGACATTGAAGTCCTCGAGCATGTCTGACAGTTCGTAGTCAGAGTCTGCTTGGGAGGGGGCTGGGAGAGGAAAGAGGGAGGGGTGTGCGGTCATGGGGGTGGGGGAAGGGACGGGGGTTTGGGTGGGGGGAAGAGAGGAGATAGGGGCTGTGTGGGAGCGAGTGGCGACTGTGCGAGGGGAGTGGCGGGAGGGGGAAGAAGGGGAGGTCTTCTTGTGAGGTAGGCGGGTGTGCTTGGTTAT
>JAPMLY010003485.1:0-17884 GCA_026401115.1 Tetraselmis chui | reverse complement strand
GTGTAGGGCAGGGGCCGGCGCGACAGGCCAGGCAACATGAGCAGCTGCGAGTGGACTAGTGTAGTTGTGTGGTAGGGGGGTAGCATGAGGGGGAGGGGGGTGTCGATGAGTAATGATCAAGGCAGTGGTTAGTGCATGGGTAGGAATCAGGCATGTATAATCAATTTTTCTCTGATTAAAGATAACGATTTTCGAGGTTCATGATGTTGCATTATTGGTCGAACTTTACAGCACAGTGGTTGGGACGCACTAAGGTGAGGGAAAGACATCGGTTTAAGTGCGCTATTAATGAGAGTATCAGCGTGGGCTAGCGGGAGGGGACGGGGGGTGTTAGACTGGTCCTTACTGTGGGACATAGCGGGACGATCGCACCGGTACATGTCGTCTGTGTGGGTTGGTGAGTCAGCGGCCCGTCCCAGGGCAGTGGTTGACCTGGGGGCGGCGAGGACCAGAGGCGTCTGGAGTCCTCTGACAGGTGAGGGTTCCAATGCCGGGTCCAAGTCTCGGGCGGATGGGGGTGGTTGGGGCACAGTGTTGAGTAGAGCGAGCGGATGTCCCGAATGACAGCTCCGGGGGTTGTATGGGTCCGCGGTGGGCGCATTCGCGGGCCGACGGTCCCGCATGCGCTCCTGTCTGTAAGTGGGGAGGAGGTCAGGTGACGAGGACATGTTAGTCGAGTGGGGTTCGATCAGTGGGGTTGAGTTTTGTTGGTTTGTATTCGGTTTTCGAGTAGGTTGCGTGTGTTGGCGGCACACGACCAGGCCAGATGGGACCTGGGTTTGGAGGATGTAGGCGGCGGACGGCAACGTCCGGACGCTCGGTGGGGCGCGGTGTGGTGCGCCGTCCCCGGGGGGGGGGAGGTTTTTGTAAATGATGGTTGTTTTTGGCACGTCGTAGTACTGGAGTGGGTACATTTTCGGATTTCAAAGTGGGTGGCGCGAGAGCTGTCGAGGAAATAAATTTCAAAACTCTGGAAGCTTCGCCTTGCTGTGTGTACCGTCTGGTGTCGCTACGGATCCACTGACCAGGGAGAGCTAGGCTCGGTTGGGGAGAGGTGGACGGTGCCTGTTGTTCAACGGGCCCTATGTCCACCAGTCTGTCGCTCAACGGGAGGCCAGGCCCGGAGCGAAGACGGTCGGCATAGCTCATTCAAATTACCGACCCATCCCCGGTATGTGGTTCAGTAGTACTTTAGTAGTACTGTGGATCTTTTTACTGTCTTTAGTGACGGTAGGATACGTTTTAAGACTGACATTAACAATGACGTTTTGTGCAACCGACTAACTATTGGCATGGCTAACACTAATATCCGGACGCGTGTCATGTCGTACCGAGCTAAGTCGTCAACACCGATTATCATCGTGGATTTGCAGAATTTTTTCAATTGTTTAGTAGTCAGCGCGTCTCACTTGGGCCCCGCTGATAAGCCCAAAGCCGACAACCAAGGAATGGAGTTTGTCGTGGCAACGGAAAGCGACCTCATAACCGTAGGTGATAACAGCAAAAATGGCAACTCATGCAAGAAACTGCGTCCCGATGACTCTAACGATGATCCGGAGGACAAGGGCAAGGACAAGGGCAAGCAACAAAGCGGTCGGTATGTCAACGTCAACGCCATCATGAAGGCACTCACTCCCAAGGAACAACAACGTCACTTAGATGAGCAAGTTTGTTAGAAATGCCACAAGCCCGGGCATCGTTTGCTAAGTGCCCGGAACCTCGCGGCGAGACTTCGGACAAGGCGAACAAGAAAGATTTACGGTGGCCGAGCTTCCCCGATGGTGGACATGAGCAGCCGGTTACTAGTGCCACCACCCAGCATGCACCGTTAGTTGTAACGGAGGAACTACCTTCGACAACGTCACTGCCTTCCGGGGGGACACCCACATTAGGACGTCCGACAATTCGTACAACCGGTCGTCGTCAGTAGAGGGAGCAAAGGCTGAGTGGTAGACCCGTATAAACTCCGAGCTCGGATGATTGGCAATTGGTCGATTTGGTCGTTACTCCTTTGCATGAACATTTTTCTTTCACCTTGGAGGAGTCTGATGATGACGAGGGCTTGAATGTGCACGGGGATTTAACTCATTGTTCTCCTAGCGACTCGATTCAGAACCGTTATATGTCTCGGGAGTAAGACTAGGGATCGATGGTAGTATCGTCGATATTTTACTAGCGCATTTCGAAATGATTTCGGATATATTTCGCATTCGGATCTCCGAAAACACCACGAATCTTGTTGATATTTTTACGGATGATATCATCATCGATCCCTAGTCTTACTCGTGAGAGGGTTCTCATTACTCCACCTTGGGAGGTTGCAGACAATATCGGACAACACTTTGATGGAATGTGTTGACTGACATCACCGGAGTCAACTATTGCAAAACAGTTTGCCTTAGTGGACCAAATAATTTAAATCCCTCACGGCAAACTGGAAGTTGCACCATGACTTTCATGCTCGCATGCAGTTGTTTATATTATCATACAATCGCTTACTAATGCGACCGAGTAGGAGATAGTTGCGCTTGCGCCATGCCATGTACATTTGGGGATGTTGGATTCCGAATGTCCGCTTCGACCAGTTGGGGACGTAACACCGACATAGCCTATACATATACAAAAACGGACGAAATGGACTTCATCCCTACGAAGCGACTTGAAAGTATTGCTTCTTCTATTGCTGTTATGATGGACCACATCGAAATTCGTTCTCTTCTTTTAATTGATATGTTAGTTGCGACTTCCGATGGCAAGCGACAACAAACAATTTTGTGGATTGCGCTGCAGCTGTGGATTTTGTGTCGGAAGAGTTTGTTACGCGGAAGGAAATTCCTATGCGTAACTTGAATACAAAGACGCTCGTACAACTTGCTAATGGACAATACATGATTTAAGACAAGGTGTTTGCTGAGGTGCCTTATTCAACTGCTCAGCAAGATTTTGTACGTTCGGTCCACATTCTTCGCGACTTGCTTGCTGCATCTATTGGTTCTAGCGGGGTAGTGGATGGTCTCGGTGGCCATGTTGTGTATTGAAATTGAAATAGAAATTGTTTACAACATGTACCGTATGCGCCAGGTTTACACCAATACACCGTATGCGCCGTTTGCTGTCTTTGGGCCCTCCCAAATATGCCATACATGGAAGCTTACAAGTCAGGGCTAGACCGTTAACCACCGAAATCCAACCTCTCCAGGGATGTTCGGGGGTTTTACTCCCCCCCGGGGAGTTGTGCAAGATGAGGCGAGGGCTGCGTGCAATTCAGGGGCGTGCGAAGGGGCAATGTGTGGAGGCGCGGCGGGAGGTTGTGCGGGATTTAATGCGGTAGATGAGTAGGATATGATGTAGTCATTGGACAGTATGCGTGTGGAGTTGTGCAAGGATTCGAGACGTGTCGAGGCGCGCTTTGGAGATGAGTTTGTCAGGAGGGTCATGTGCGGGCGGTGAGTAGGGAGGTGAGACTCGTGATGGTGGAAGAGTGCGGTGTACCTATGCGGCTCATGACGATGGGGAGGATGTCTACCACTGTGCCTGGCCAGTGGCTGCGGATGGCGTTTGCAAGGGGAGTGTATTTGGCACGTATGAGGTGAGCTATTTGAGAGAGGTTATTGTCAGTGCAACACTTCCATTCCCCTATCTGAATCTTTTTGATGGATGCGTATCGGCGGCGACCGTTAGTGTGACCGACGAATCGAGGTTCGAGGAGGCGGATAAAGTCGGATTTGTGTGCGGGGGTCGAAGCGCGGGGGGGGAGAATCTCAGGTGGGAGGACTGCGGGACACAAGGTTAGGGAGTCGGGCGAGAGACCTTCGTCAGCAGCAACAAGGCGGGTGGGCATGTGGGTGGAGTGAGGTGAGTGACAGTCAAGTGGAGTGTGGGCAGGAGTGGGGGAAGTGTTAGAGTTGGGAACGGATAGTTACACGTAGGTCATGTCGGCCCCACAAGGGGGCCGGCTGTGGTGACTAGAGAAGTGGGAGGAGAGAGATGGCGGCCGGCGAAGGCACCGGCAGGGCCGGCCGACCGCCACTTATAGGGAATAGAGTACCGCTAATAGCATAACACTAAGTACTAGAATGACAAATAGCTACCTTGTACATAAGTACTATGCAACGGGATGCTTGTGCTAACACCCCCCCTCAAGGTAGCCGAGGTCTTGACGTCGTCCTAGCTTGCGTTGAGGAAGGTGTCATCTTGGTAGAAGGTGTAGTGCTTGTAGCGTGTGTCTCCGGCCGGGTAGGTGTAGCGACATGCGCTCACAAGAACGTGCCGCTACCGGCGAGTTGCCGATATGAAGCAGTTCCAAATGTACTGCGTAATGTACTATTCTCACATGTAGCGGGAAAAACTGTCCACGGGGGAATTAGCCGACGCATGAGAGCGACCGGCGAGGAAGAAGCACAGCCAACAAGGCCGTTAGGAGCGTGTAGGCACGCAAAAAAATAGACGGGCGCTCGTGTTGACTCCCCCTTTTCGCCGTGGGAAGGTTAAGCTCCTCGCTAAGTAAGGTGAGCGTTGCGGCATTGCCTCGGGAAAAAACAATAACAGTACTAATTTAAGTACGCACGGGCCGAATTTGCGCGGGTCGGTCTGAAAAACTAGATCCGGTCGAGAGCATCGGTAGGCTGAAGGCTAGGTGAGACAGAAAGCTGGGTGGGGCGAACGTGGCGCCGGGCTGCTTGTGCTAACATGAAGCAAATGATTTTATGGGTTTGTTACATAAGTCTGCAGTGATGCTTTCCCAACGTCCTCCGTTGTGGCGTTCCAGGAGGGAGAGAAGGAGTTGCAACGTGCTGTTGTGTCGGTCCTGTCTTAGGCCAGACATGGTGGGGCAGTTAACGACATGTGTCCATTGCTAGTGAATTGGCCACACATGGGGCAGCGAAGGGTGGGGTTGTGTGTGAGGAGGCGGGTGTTGTGAACCCATGAATTCTTGTTTGTGGGTGAATTGGATATTGGTGAGTGTTGTGTGTTTTTTGTGGAAAGAGAAGTCGGCGCCGTCCTCCGCGGCGCGGGCTAGGAGGGCACCGTGTTTGGATGTATGTGAGAAGGGTGTGTGTGTTTGGTGTTGTATGTGTGAGCGTCAGCTTTGAGGTTGGTGTATTTGTAGGGTATGGGTTCCCATAGGGTTTGTGGAATGAGGGTGTATGGCCAGGTCCAATGGCCTATCGTGACTTCTGAACCTGTGGCGTATGTAGTGTCGGGTGGGTGACCATCCGCGACTTGGTTAGCTAGAGAGTCAGCGAGGTCGTTTCCGAGTGAGTGGTTGCTAGCTTTAATTTTGCCGAGGCGTGTACGGATGCCAACGTCGCAGCGGGTTTTGAGGGTGTGTGTGATGGAGAGGAGTGTGTCGCGGTGGATGTTGTGGTGGTAAGCTGAAGGGCAGTTCAAGTAGCCTTTTATGAGGCGGAGGGAGCACGCACTGTCTGTAAGGAGGTGGGTGCGGCCTAGTTGGAGGCCTATGTCTATGCCAGCCAATTCAGCGCGATTTATAGTGTGCGAGGGAGGGGTAGAGGTCACCAAGATTTTGATGCGGGTCTCCGAGGCGGGGTGGGTCGCGGCTGCTCCTAGGGGGGACGAGCCTTCTTTTTTCGAGCCGTCTGTGTAAACAAAGTCCTGCCAATTCCAAGCAAGAGTACCTCTCGTGGGGGGGGTATGTTAGTTGCATGCGTTCCGGGAGAGGATAAGTGTTGGGGTGAGTTGGGTTTGGGGGGAGGTGGTATATGCATGCCGAGTGAGGTGAGTAGGTGTCGAAGAGGTGAGGAGGAGGGATGGTGATGGTGGGGTTGGGGAGGTGAGTGTCGTAGATAGATTCGAGAGTGTTGTGGAGTGCGGTCATGGCTGCGTGTGAGGGTAGGGTGGAGAGTGCGAGGGGGTTAGCGACGAGGTAGATGTCGACCATCCAGCGTGTGCCGAATGGGGTAGGAGTGGGTATGCATGTGTGTTGGTCGGGGGTAGAGGAAGTTGGGAAGGTGTAGAGGTGGTGGGTGTATGGGGAGTCGATGTATTTGGAGTGGCGGTAGGGTGTGTGTTCCCATCGGGGGAGTATGAGGATGGTTGCGCTGGGTGTGTGAGAGGCTGTGAAGTGTCCGCTGGTGATAGCGTGTTCCATGGCGCGGCGCATGCATTCGTGGTCGTATTCGGGGTTGGCGATGTTGGTGCCTTGCCAGGTGTGTGGGGCATTGCCACGGTGTTGTCATCGTGCAAGAAGACGTTGCGTCCCCATAACTGAGGTAGAAAAGACTCGATCGCGAGTCGCATTGCTCCTAGCTCCTTCCCGGTGATGTTTTGGTGCCGGTCGTCGTCGTACCACAAACCGCGCGCCTGATACGAAGGGTTGTCGTTTAACACGGCTCCCCATCCGTAACCGCTTGAGTCGGCGTGGAGGTACGCCGTCTTGATGGGTTTGCATATTGAGTGTCCGTTGTGTTGGTCGGGCATTGCCCCGCCTCCATTCGAGGTCTTGCTTGAGTTGGTGTGTCATCCGGACTCGTCAGCCCCATCCCTGTCGCGTATTTGTTACGGAGTGGAGTTCGCGGAGAAAGAAACGTGCTGACGCGTTGGCTAGGTAGAAACTTGCGAACGCGGCTAGATGTCTTTTGGATTGCCAACGGGCGGTGCTCCATGCGCGGCCGAGTAGCGCTGAAGCATGTTTGGAGAGGGTTTACAGTTTGTCGACGGGGGCTCGAAACTCGCCGTTCTGGAGGTCGATAGTAAGGCCGAGGTGTGTGGGCTCCCACACACCCTTCTTAGGGTTGTGTTGGAGGCCGAGTCGGTGTAGTAACGCCTCGACGCGGTGGCGTAGGAGTAGTGCTGCCTCGCGCGAGTGGGCCATGAACATGAAGTCGTCCATGTAGGGTAGTAGTCGAATCCCGCGCCAACGGATGTTGCGCAATAATCTTCTCGATGGCTTGTGGGGTATAGCCGTCGTGGCGATCGGGGCCGTAGCTGGCCGCCGAAGGTAATTGATGAGCGCATGCGTTAGCTTGCAGAAGTAGTAGGCGGACCCGGACAAGCCCATCGGGAGGCACGCGAGGCGCCAGAGTTCGCCCCTGCAATTTACCGTGAAAAGGTCACGGTTCTCCTCTCGGATGCCAAGTGTGTAGTAGCCGTCCGCTAGGTCGAGTGAGACGAAGTAGTCGCCAAGTCGGGACAGGTGGCGGAGGTGCTTTAGAGTTTCGCACGAGAGGTGAGCCATCGCACGCGTGGACTTTAGGGACCATTACCGAGTGGGCTTGAGGGGCGTGCCACGCCACTGGCGCTTCACCCCCCGCAATTCAAATGGACATCGCATAGCCTACGGAGAGGCGCGGCGTCCGCCGCCGCATACATCGGCGCACCCCTCACCAAAGTTCGCTACATGGGAGATTGGTCGAAAACCGGCGATCATGTGCTGAATAGAAATAACAACTCTTAATAGGTGTTAAACCGCCTTTTCTTCCAAAATTAAAGAAAAGCTAATATCACCATTGGCGCAATCTGACTCCCAGTCGCTCAGTTTACTTTGTAGTTCTTAATTTTATCGAACCCATGTACGAATCTATTCCTCGTACGGATGACAGAAACCTCCGCAGTATACACGAATAATTTATGTACGATTGGTACGGTAGAAAGGTAGCACAAGCCCTGGGAGCAATCCATAAGCTACAGGTACCGACGCGCGAATCCCAATATGACGACAAATAGCTAGAAGCCGGTAAACCGAGCGGGCCGTGCAAGCTTCCCAAACACTCCTGTTTCCCAGACACTCCTGCAGCACATCGTTACGTCTCTCTTCTCTCGTGATGCACGAACGTTGTTACGTTGTTACCCTTAAGGAGATGTCATAGTCTGGCCTGAAACTTCACGCACGCCCCGGGAGCTGTAGGCGACTACTCTTCACCTGGTTTATTCGACTACGCTTTCGGAATGGCGCTCGCTTGTTTCGGGCACAGATTGCGCCAGTCTTCAGAGTCTCCTGAGGTGAATGGGAAGGTCAGGCACAATAGTCTACATAGAGTGATAGGCGTGTATGACGCCGACGAGGTAGCGCTGGACTATGGCCTCGATTCGGGTGCGTCCGGATCAGTTTCTCAAGGTTGCGTCAGTAGTACGAACATGTCCGTACACTTGCCTTGGGGTCCTACAGAGTTGGTCCACTCCTCCGACAAGGCCGTTCGCCAGTTTGGTCAAGCGAAACCATCCACTCCCACAACTACCAGGGACGCATTCGAATTGCGTTCCCAGCCAGGAATAGGAAGCTCTGTTCCGATAGGAGAAGGCGCCTTTTCGACAGTTTACTTGGTCCGAAACCACAGTGGCCCTCAGGGCGCCGTGAAAGCAATTCCAGTTAGGACCGCTGAAGATGCCGCGTTCGCTGCCAGGGAGCTTCGTCTGGGTCACCTTCTTGCTTCTCGACCGGCCTGCCGTTTTCCAGCTATACTCGATAGCGAGTTATGTAGCACTCCTGGGCCTGACGCTCATGCGTATATAACATTCGAGTTGCTTGCGGGAGGCACCCTCGAACAGTTGTTAGAACGCAAGAGGTCTCTGTCGGAAGTCCATACGAAGGCAGTAGCCTTCGCCCTTTTCTCGGCACTTGCAGCTATCCACAAGGAGAAGGTCGTGCATAGTGATATCAAGCCTGCCAACCTAATGTTCGCTGACGTGGACGACCTTACCTCGCTTCGAGTTGTCGACCTTGGAATGGCCGCTTACCTACAGTCGACGAGGTCGCGGGCATACGAAGTGGGCGGGACGATGGTTTATTTCTCTCCGGAGCAAGTCAGGACCTGGTACACAAAGCAGCCTGGATTCGGCTTCGCAACTGATATCTGGTCAGCAGGGGTGGTAGTATTCGAAATGCTGTCAGGAAAACAGCCATTCACTGCCTCTAAAGTCGACAAAACGCTGCATCGGATTTGCTTGATGGAGCCCAGGTTTGTTGGCGGTGCGGTAAGCGATAACGCTAAAGACTTCATTCGGCGCGCGTTGGCAAAGGACCCGTCGAAACGATTGACAGCAAAGGCAGCCCTGAACCACCCTTGGTTTGCCGAGTACAAGACAACGAACGGAAAACCCAAGTGGCTCAGGAAGTTGGTGAGCACGTAGGGTGATAAATTTACGCAGCGTACATGCATATATTTAGCAGTGTTGTACGGATATGTTTTCGCCACTTGCAAGTGGAAGTAATAGAATTAGAGGACCATATAGGACAGAATAAATGCCGAAGACAGTTTGAGGTACACGTACCCTCGGCGGACCTTGTTGCGGTACACCGTAACCGCCAGCACGAGGAGCTGTTCATACACAGATAGTTTATTTTTCATCCTTAATTGAGAAGGAGAAAAATAAGCGCGCAGCCAGTTTTTTCAGACAGCTAGCGATATAGCAGCTAAAAAACTCAATAAGGAGCTTTAATCAAGGACATTCAGAAATAAGGTGGCGATCCACATGTGACACCTTCTCATTGTTCGAGTACACGACCTCGCCCACGCGTTATGTGTCTAGCTCTGGGCCAAGACAGGGCTCGTAGCAGGCCGCTGTAACTTATGCATATAAATGGGGTGCCAAGTTTTGCTACTCGAAAATGTTTTAAATGCTGAACTCGTACATTATGATGAGAGTGACATCGGAATCCTGTTTCAGGTTTGACAGTTATATAGACATTACTGTGCATTAGCCATATCGAGTGACACGGCATGTCAACTCAATCCTGGCAGAGACTCAAGGCAGCTAGGCGAGTCATCGCATGAGCAAGGTAGACTGATAGCTATCCCAACGGTCAGCTCCTGCATCGATCACCAATATGTAATTCAGAGTGAGTGTGTGTTAAGTAACCATTCAGTGCGTCTCCATTTGCGATATCGCGTTCATTCTATTGCGTTGGGCGTGTGTGTCGCGAATGTCGATCTGGCGTGAAGTGCATTATGTTCATAATTTCTTGTGTGTGAGTGTGTGTGTGTGTGTGTGTGTGTGTGTGTGTGCGGTCGTGGGTGGGTCTTTACCAATCTGATTTTGTGCGCATTTGAACAGAGTTGAAGTGTGTGCAAGACTGCAATACATCACACGCTTTTTCTTACGTATGTGTGACTGCAACGACAGCGTCAATGTATTTGTGAGTGAAAACTATTTCGGTATACGACAGAGTCGGTGGATACATATATATGCGTGACTGCATGTGCGCGCGTATATCTGTGCTATTAGGAAATGTTTGAGACTGAACATGGGTGCGCCTGTGTGTATATGCATGCGTGTGCGCGCGCGCGCGCGTGTGTGTGTGTGTGTGTGTGTGTGTGTGAGAGAGTGCGCGCATGTGTGTGTGTGTGTGTGTGTGTGTGTGTGTGTGTGTGTGTGTGTGTGTGAGCGTGTGATTGTGTGTGTGTGGGTGGGTGTGTGTGTCTGTGTGCGCGCGCATTCGAGCATGCGTGAGTTACAGGGGGCATAAAGGGCCATTTACCGTCATGGCCTGCACTGGCTTCCTACAGAGCTGCATCTCAGCCCGGCCTCGCAATGCATAGTAATCCGCGCATGTGTGCGATGAGTACTGAATCCGGACTGTCCTCGCATCCGATGTGAAGGAGAATCCCTCCCTTAAAATCAAGGAAATAAATGCCGTGCATGGGAGTGAGCACACCTTTGGAGGTCACTGCACATCGTAAGAACATAAACAGCGAAATAGGCAAAGCTCACCGGCTGAAGTAGGAGCTCTTGGCACCGGAGATGGCTTTGATGTCGGCGAACACGCTGTAGAATGACGGCGGCTGCGTATTCGCGTTCCCCTCGTACTGGCAATAATCAGAGTCGCATACTCGAAACACTTGTGGGTCCAATGGAGTTTCTAGGTAGCCAATGTTCTGGAAGGAGTAGCATAGTCCGGGCATGCAGTCCAGCAGGTCCACTGTACAGTTGCTCTCTGAGATCATCGGGCAAAGATTCAGCTGACATATGTATTGCAATCCCCAGGTGTCCACCATTGCCATGCAGTGCATTAAGCCTCGAAACGATAATGCATAGTCAACAAAGGAAATGAGCAAAAGACGTGCTGGTATTGATTGGGAGATGAGAGGGGAAGGGACAGGAAGAGGATGTACGGACCCCCAAGCAGCATTGGTACCCTTCCACGTTTGATGTCCATATCCGGGTAGCCTAGCGCAGTGGGGTCACTGCTCAGCTGACACGCCTCAGTGGGGTGCGCTGTGAGGGTGCATGGGGTTGTCGCACTCCTTCAACGCAGGCCCAACGTGTCAGCTCGCGGGTATGGCAGTCGTGCTCACTTTCAAGCACTCCTCCTGACGGCACTCCGCCTGACAAGATAAGGCTAGATACAAATATCACGCTGCATATTTCTCTTTCATATTCTCACACACAGCACGGTGCTTACAGCCAGGCTGTTCGCTGCATTCAGTTTCGTACTCACCTTGACAGAAGTGCGCCGTTACGTAGTCCCCATAGACTGACTGTTATGACAAGCTGCAGAAGCCTCGTAGCGGTCATACAGGTCACAGAGGTATGTTCGGCCTCTTCGTTTCAAATACACCGTGGGTAGGCACTGCTTGTTGCTCTGCGTTCTGGACGGGCCCGCGACCCGTCAGCTATTCCGCTGGTGCGATCGACGGTAGTATACAGCCGTTAATGCAGATAGTGCCAACACGCCACTGCTGATCCACCGGAGGGGGGCTCAAGGGGCAAACATGTACAGGAGTCTATGCGTTGTCAGAGGCCTGTACTGTGCTAGAGTTGCATGTCGCAGTCTGTGCTGCCCCTATCGCTGCGCCTCGGCGCACTCGTCGTGCTGCTTTTAGAATACGAAGTGTGGCCAATAAAAGAACCGGAACGGGGCTGATGTCCGTGGTGGGGTCGCCTTTCCTGGTTTGAGTCCGATGACCGCCTTGATACGACTATAATCACAAGTTCATTATTTTAAAACATCATCATCAAGCGGTGGTTTTGAGCTCTTGGTTCCACTCCCGTTTTCCCTGTCCGTGTTCATGTTGTTCTTCTTGTAATCCATGATAGTGATGGTTTTAGCGCTAGCACGCCAATAGCCCTGCCATTATACACTCCTCCACAAACGTCCGAACAAGATTTCGCACCTTCGCAAGTAGAAAATGTAATCATTTGTCGATTTTATTGACAAATCTCCTGAAATCCCAGGCAATGCTTTTGCGCGCAAAATGGAATGCACCGACAACTGCGAGGGGCGAGTTCGAACACTGCCGGGCATGTGTACTTGGGGTTATCGCGCCCGCACCCGTGCGGCACGCTCTTTCAAACAGTCGCCGTTGTGAGGTGCTACTTTGGTTAGGCTAAGATGGCAACCTTAGACTAATAGTAGAACCTAATCTCTGGATCTAATTATACAGCGTAGAGAGAATTAGTAAGATTGTCTTAGGAACAGGGTTTCTTACAATCTGGGTGTGGCGTGATTCTATTCTGTACCGGTCTCTCACCTCTACCAGTAAGTCCCCGTCTTAAATATCCACACCTCAGGTGTTCTAGAAACAGCCTTAGAACCTGTAGCTTGTGCTGTCTGCTAACTAAACCAAACTATTATTGGTGATACAGATTATCTGAGATTATCTGTACCGTCTATCTAATCTTATCGCACCTGCCCAGCGGACCTTAAACAAAAGTCCCGTGCCATTGGAGTTAAAAGCCACGTCGAGTATTTTATCGACTTCAAATCGCTTCGCATCGTGCACAATCGGAATTGGCTGTGCACTGTTGGCCTGTTCTGGTTCTGAATTCCATTTCTCCAGTAAACTGGCGTGTACAACATCGTGAATCCGTACTCCAGGGGGTAGCTTAAGCCGAAATGCAACCGGGGAAACTTCCTCCGTAATGAGAAACGGTCCAATGTAGCGGTCGCGTAGTTTAGAACATGGCTGTTGTACAAACCGTAGATTTGTCGCCTTGAGCTTAACCTTGTCGCCAACTGTAAAAGGTACTGGTAACCGGTGCCGATTTGCAGCGTCTTGCATGTGTGCTTGGGCTGCTTTGACGCAGTCGTGGGCAAATCTGTGCATCTCGACCAGAATCTTCACTTGCTCCGGTAAAGTACGGCTAGGCTCGTTATCGTCAAATGTAGCCGTTGTTGGAGATGTCGGCTCAAATCCTAGCGTCGCCTTAAATGGAGACATAGTCGTTGACGTAGAAACCGCTGCGTTGATCGCGAACTCCACGTTGGTAAGGTGTTGAACCCAGTCGTCGTGCAAGGGGTGCACATAGCATCGTATGACTTGCTCCCATGTCTGGTTTACTCGCTCAGTTTGGCCATCTGTCTGGGGGTGATAGCTCGTAGAGATATTAAGCTTGGTGCCAACAGCCCTAAATAGGGTTTGCCAGAAGTCGCTCATAAACCGGGGATCTCGATCGGATATTAATTTCCGTGGTAAGCCAAAATGCCGAAAAACAGCGCGGTGCATAACTTTTGCTAATTGTTCCGCTGTAATCGTTTTCGTAATTGGCTCGACAATCGTCCGTTTCGTAAGCATACAGACGAATACCACCACAGCATCATACCCATCGCACTCAGGAAGGTCCGTAATCAGGTCAAGCGATACATGCTCAAAGGGCCTGGTCGGTACCTCATGCGATTGAAGGAGTCCATAAGACTTGTGTCGCGCTGCCTTGTTGCGTTGACAGGTAACACAGCTGCGTACATAGTGTTGTACTGTCCGCTTCATGTTAGGCCACCAAAACGTCCGGGTTACTGCTGCCAATAGTCGAATAATACCAGGGTGTCCCGCGGTCGGTGCGTCGTGTAGTTCGTACAATACTCTTGATCGCAATGTAGAGACGTTCGGAACATACAGTCTTGTCCCGTAGGCGTACAAGAGTCCATTAGATTGACGTACCAGCCAGGTAGGCAGAGATTTCCGGGTAAGCAGATATTTGTCCGAATCATAAGCACTTTTGATTTCCGCATGAAGTCCAGAGTCAGGATGTAACCGGGATTCCAGGGAAAAAATCTGTGCGTGTAACTCGCATTCTGCTTCGTCGTTGGTCCAATCGCGTAATAGTTGCAGCTTCTGTAATGAGTCCTTCAGGTCAGGTCGGCGAGACAGAGCGTCTGCCTGGTTGACTGCTCCCTTCTTGTATACGATGTCCATCTGTCGCTGGTAAGGTGCTAAAACTTGAAGCCATCGCACCTGTCGAGTAGACAAATCGCGCTGCCGAAAGAAGTGTCGCAACGTGTCGTGGTCCGTAATTACTGTAAATCCCGCCGCGCCATCTAAGTAGCAACGGAACTTCAGTAGAGCGTCTCGAACTGCCAGTAGCTCTTGTTCGTGGACAGGATAGTGTACCTCATGCTTGTTCATCTTTCGAGCATGGTACGCAACAGGTTGTAATCCAATACCTTGGTCTTGTAATAGCACAGCTCCTACTGCAAATCCAGAAGCATCTGTGTACAGTGTGTACCTTGCATTAGGAGACGTGTCAGGAATTACCAGTACTGGTGCACGTACCATCGCGTTTTTAATTTGCTCGAATGCTGACTCGGCTTGAGGAGTCCAGCGAAATTCCGGTGTCTTCTTGGTCAGGTAAACTGCTTCATCCCCATCTGAGAGCGGTTGCGATAGTGGTTCCATAAACCTGGAGGGCAAAATCCATGCAAGACCGATGGCCGACGAGTGTTACTAGCGAAAGAGGACACTGGCATGGTCTGGTTTCCTGGTGGCAAACAGGAGATTGAAGACGCGACCCCGGAATACACAGCAGTGCGAGCTCTTACGGAGACAACTGGATTAAAGGTGAGCGAAACAAATTTACGCCTTTTAGGGACGGAGTCTTCCGGACAGAATAAGCGCTACGTGTATATCGCTCGCGTTCGACCCGGATCGATACCGGACGCTACGTCAACTTCTCGGGCAGTATGGGCTACCTGGAAGGAATTAATTTCGGCACGGCGTACGGGTTATCTAGTCTGTGGAGAACAGCAGTTCCCTCTTCGTTACGAGACTTTTGGGAAACCGATTGACGGGTGGATGAACAAGAACGTCCGACTAGAAGACAGTGTTCCTGCGACGCTACATGTATCCACAACCCAGTCTGGAACAAGTCTGTTAGTGTTGGGAGGCACCTTACGCGGACATCGATGCCGTATTTTGGTTGACTCTGGCGCTTCGGAAAATTTCTGCAAGGCTGAGTGGGTACGGGAGCATCACATTCCGACGGTTACTGGAGAGAAATACCGGATAAAATTGGCAGATGGTAGTACAACTACGACTCGCCAGCGACTACGGAATGAAGTACTCACAGTAGGGACCCTAGACATACGTCTGGACGCAATTACGACAGAACTGGATAAATTCGACATCATCCTCGGTCAACCTTGGTTACAAGCCGTCAACCCGGATATAGATTGGTCTACTAAAACGATTCGCGACCGTAAAACTGGCGAAGCTATGGTGTCTGGCGACGAGTACACCGTACCTGTGACAGTACATCACTTGGAGGCGGATGCGATGGCAAAGCTGCTTAGACAACAACCAGCAGACCTCTTCGTGATTGGACTACGAGAAGTACAGGACGCGGTCGACGACATCAACACTGATCAACAACCTGAGTGGACGACTTCGTTACGAGATTCCCTGAATGAGTTTACGGACATTATCAAGGAGCCTGACGGTCTACCGCCAACTCGCGAGTGCGACTTTGAAATTAATTTGGAGTGCGATGAACCACCTAAGGAGCGAACGTACCGTATGTCACCAGCAGAACTCCGGGAGGTTCAAGTACAGTTGCAAGACTTACTCGCAAAAGGCTGGATTCGTCCGTCTAAATCTCCGTATGGTGCCCCGATTTTATTTGTACGCAAGAAGGATGGTACCATGCGTATGTGCGTAGACTACCGGAAACTCAACGACCTCACGAGGAAAGACCGAACACCGTTACCCCGGATTGATGAGTTACTCGACTCGCTATATGGGGCTCACTATTTCAGCACGCTGGACCTGTATAAAGGCTATCATCAAGTTCGAGTCAAAGAGCGCGACATACATAAGACAGCATTCCGAACTCATTACGGACTGTTCGAGTACTGCGTTCTACCCTTTGGACTTTGTAACGCCCCAGCTGGATTCCAAGCGATGATGAATCGAGTTTTGGCCCCGTATCTTGGCAAGTTCTGCGTGGTATATTTGGACGACGTGTTGATCTACAGTAAGACGGCCGACGAACACCTCGAGCATATTCGACTCGTGTTACGAGAGTTGCAGCGACACCAGTTGCATATCAAACTCTCTAAGTGTTACTTCGGACGATCGAGCGTCAATTTTCTTGGGCATGTGGTGGAAGCTGGACAGATCCGAATGGACCCCGACAAGGTTGAGGCAGTACAAAATTGGCCCCGACCGAAATCTGTGACTGAAGTACGTGGATTTCTGGGACTTGCTGGATATTACCGGAGGTTTATCAACCAATTCGCAACCCTAGCAACCCCATTAACGGACCTGACCAAGAAGACACCGGAATTTCGCTGGACTCCTCAAGCCGAGTCAGCATTCGAGCAAATTAAAAACGCGATGGTACGTGCACCAGTACTGGTAATTCCTGACACTTCTCCTAATGCAAGGTACACACTGTACACAGATGCTTCTGGATTTGCAGTAGGAGCTGTGCTATTACAAGACCAAGGTATTGGATTACAACCTGTTGCGTACCATGCTCGAAAGATGAACAAGCATGAGGTACACTATCCTGTCCACGAACAAGAGCTACTGGCAGTTCGAGACGCTCTACTGAAGTTCCGTTGCTACTTAGATGGCGCGGCGGGATTTACAGTAATTACGGACCACGACACGTTGCGACACTTCTTTCGGCAGCGCGATTTGTCTACTCGACAGGTGCGATGGCTTCAAGTTTTAGCACCTTACCAGCGACAGATGGACATCGTATACAAGAAGGGAGCAGTCAACCAGGCAGACGCTCTGTCTCGCCGACCTGACCTGAAGGACTCATTACAGAAGCTGCAACTATTACGCGATTGGACCAACGACGAAGCAGAATGCGAGTTACACGCACAGATTTTTTCCCTGGAATCCCGGTTACATCCTGACTCTGGACTTCATGCGGAAATCAAAAGTGCTTATGATTCGGACAAATATCTGCTTACCCGGAAATCTCTGCCTACCTGGCTGGTACGTCAATCTAATGGACTCTTGTACGCCTACGGGACAAGACTGTATGTTCCGAACGTCTCTACATTGCGATCAAGAGTATTGTACGAACTACACGACGCACCGACCGCGGGACACCCTGGTATTATTCGACTATTGGCAGCAGTAACCCGGACGTTTTGGTGGCCTAACATGAAGCGGACAGTACAACACTATGTACGCAGCTGTGTTACCTGTCAACGCAACAAGGCAGCGCGACACAAGTCTTATGGACTCCTTCAATCGCATGAGGTACCGACCAGGCCCTTTGAGCATGTATCGCTTGACCTGATTACGGACCTTCCTGAGTGCGATGGGTATGATGCTGTGGTGGTATTCGTCTGTATGCTTACGAAACGGACGATTGTCGAGCCAATTACGAAAACGATTACAGCGGAACAATTAGCAAAAGTTATGCACCGCGCTGTTTTTCGGCATTTTGGCTTACCACGGAAATTAATATCCGATCGAGATCCCCGGTTTATGAGCGACTTCTGGCAAACCCTATTTAGGGCTGTTGGCACCAAGCTTAATATCTCTACGAGCTATCACCCCCAGACAGATGGCCAAACTGAGCGAGTAAACCAGACATGGGAGCAAGTCATACGATGCTATGTGCACCCCTTGCACGACGACTGGGTTCAACACCTTACCAACGTGGAGTTCGCGATCAACGCAGCGGTTTCTACGTCAACGACTATGTCTCCATTTAAGGCGACGCTAGGATTTGAGCCGACATCTCC
>JAPMLY010003484.1:0-18683 GCA_026401115.1 Tetraselmis chui | reverse complement strand
TAGCACGGATAGGGGTGAAAAGTCTAGCGGCATCTAAGGCAATTAGTCACCTGCGGCTCCAACCAGGCCGCCCCCGACACGCGAGACACCCAAGCGGGGAGCTCATGCAGGAAGTCCGGCGCCGCGCCCTGTACTGCGTCAGTGTCGTAGAACGCCATGTCGGCGGTTGATGCCTCGCCACCGACAGTGCCGTCGCCTTCTTCGGAATCAGGTCGGCGGCGGCGCTGCTGCAACGCGCTACGCAGCTTCTCCCCCATAAGTCGCGTCAACGCGCGGCGCGCCCTCGCGACGCTGAGCAGCACTCTGGGGCCGTCGTCGCCCTGAATACGTAGGAGCTGCCACCTGTCGGCAAAACAGAGAACCGACGAATAATCAGATGCACAACAAGCACCCAGTTAGCAAGACCGGACGAATGTTACACGTGACAAAATCCCCAAAAATGTCATTCAGCGTGAATTCACATTGCCACGTCAGGCCATGTGCAGAACTACCACGAGCTGATGCGCCTATTAAGTGAAACCTCCATCTAAGGTAAGCTGTGCCATGGCATGTTGGATGTAATAATCTGAGTTTCATTGTCTGCGATGATTGATTCTAGCACCGCACAGATTGCTGCATTCAAAACCAATTCATCCCTCGTTCTGCCGTTTTAAATCGGAGCTCATGGGATTTATGCCTTTTTACATAATCGCCAAATACATGAATCACAACTCTAGAAATGACGATTAATAACCCCAACATGTTTGAGTTTGACGATCGCAGTCACACCACTGCCCCACTACAGCTAACTCCCTTGCACACCCTATCCCCAGATTATCACTGACAAACCCTTCGCGGGCAATGGCATACCTGTAGACTAGCATCCGTGAGCCGTCCAGACTGGTATCCACCCGGGCGACACTCAGCAGCAGCGCAGGCAGGGCGGGGATGGGGGTGTTGTTGCACAGAAACAGCGCGCGCGTCTCGAGCGCCTCGACGTAGACGACGCCGCAGGTGGAGTCGAGCTCCCGCGCGCGCGCCGCCAAGCCACTGCTGGGATGCAGCGAAGCGTCCTTTCCATTGGGTAAATGAAACCACATATCTGCGTCCCTGCCACAAAAACGTTCGGCAATTAACACAGTTCGTTAACACATATTGCACTGTATACAAAAAAAATCCAACACAACGCTGCATTCGGCTGTTTACGTTCTCTAGTTCGTCATGTATTTCACTGCACAAGAAGCCCATGGTGGTGCCTGAATACCTTTCAGCTGATTATACATCGTACGATTATGACCCTCCCCCCAACACACACACACACACACACACACACACACACACACACACACACACACACACACACACACACACACACACACACACACACACACACACACACACACACACACACACACACACACACAGCGATTGGCACAGTTACGGACAAATCCACCAGCAAAATTACTAGGAACTTTATCGAGATGGTTCATGGCTTTTCATCCACACACACACACACACACACACACACACACACACACACACACACACACACACACACACACACACACACACACACACACACACACACACACACACACACACATACACACACACACACACACACACAAACACACACACACACACACACACACGCGCACACACACAGGCACACGCACACACACACACACATACACACACACACACACACACACAGGCACACGCACACACACACACACACACACACACACACACACACACACACACACACACACACACACACACACACACACACACACACACACACACACACACACACATACACACTCGCTGCAGAGTATGCGTTCAGTTAGACTTTCGTTACGTCGGAATCGCACCTTGGGCCGGCCACGCGGGGATTTTCTGCCCGTTGGCTCCCCACCACATGTTGCGCGTCTGCCCCTCTCCACACTCCATCCACCACGACCGGCTGCCCAGCACGTCACGCATCATTTGGGCCTCGTTACCGTTGGGGATGGTGTACTTGTACGGCTTCGCTTTTCCACACGGCCCACCACTATCCTGTCGACGACGGAACATTCCCCCCACCTGTCGCCGTCAGGACGGCATCAACACCTAAACTGCGCCCCGCTATCGAAGCCGAGGCGATAGTCCGATAATCCGGCGGCGACTTCACGGCACAACCACGCACGCACCTTCCGTGAATTTATCCGCCCGACAGCCATAAAATGCACTTCTACTCCCTCACTCAGGATAGCCCGTCCTCGGGTGTGGCTCTAGTCGCTCTGCCTTTGTACTTTTCCGTCAATGGGGTGGTCCCTTGAGACCATTCCTCGCTCTACTTACAAAATCAGACCATTGCGGCACGTCGTCGCTATAGTGAGCCGCACTACAGCTCATCAAACAGCGGCAGGATCGGCCAATCCCACGGCCAAACGCCACCAGCATATATACCCGTACGAGATGCATGCTCGTTATTATTGCGTCCGTGGTGTCTTCAGCTGGCACAACTTTACGCGAGTAGCGTCGTGTCAGCCGGCAAGACCCCATTGAGGGCGTTGCTTTTGAGAAGGTGGTCGTAAGACGCGCGGGGGGTAGATGCAAGCCGATTTTAAACAAAGCGACGCTGCAAAGCCCGAAAATGAGGTGACCACCAAAGCGGCAGACCCGGTAGGTTCACGGGAACCAACCACTCCAACCCCAACCTAGGCCTATGTTTGCATTGTTGGTGGCCATAGGAACACTACGACTACGGTTGGGAATAAGGCTCGTCTTTTGGACGACGCGGGCCCTAATTGCGGGGTCTGCAACTAATGTCGATGACACAATCGACTTTTGGAGCAGTGGAGCAGGAAACCGACACCAAGTGCAACAATAATAACTATAAACATCCGGCCTTGAAACATGGAAGTCAAAAAAACGGTATATCGCTGGACTTTTCTTGCTCACACATATTTCATCGCTATCTTGCCCACAAACTATATACTTTGATGGGCGTGTGTTTGACGCCAACCATGCGGCCATCACCAAGCAACGGTATTTGTTAACGTTATTTAAGCTTTCGACCTCCCCAACCGAGCATCCTATAGGCTAGACGCTTCACACTCATACATGTGAAATGTTGAACATCATTTTCTGAATAGAGATGGGAAAGAGCAAGAATTCTTTGCGAGGCGATAAATGTAACAAGTGTAACTCGCGCCAAGCTAGAATTATTTTTTTCACCCATAGCGCACCACTATACTATCTGCCGATGCATGAGTAAGAAGGGGGGAGGGGGGGGGGGGGGGGGGGGGACTGCACGCCGAAATTGTTCCATTACGGCAAATATTTCATACAGGTTACTAAGATAGGGTGCGTTTACCGTGCTAACGTGCTTTCTGAGGGACGTATTCAATATTACGTGAATACGGCTGCTGCTATATGCAAATAACTCACGGTGCATTAGTAGTAGGGCAGCGCTAACAACAAAGATATCAGCAAGATGCCGCACCATCGGCTAACACCGGACCGTGCATATTCCATATAACCTTCAGGTTAAAGAGGTATGTGAGGTGCTTTATTGATTTTTCTATCAACAATGCGGCGGAAAGTAGCTTTAAGCGCAATATTAATGAACAGAAAGGGGCGGTGTATATACGCACGATCAAGGAAAACCCCGTATAACACATTAACGCCGATAAGTAGGTTACGCGAGATGCACACACGGTATGCATATAGCGCCGCAACGAAGGCTAGTCAATTTGCAAATTAGGTGTAGCTTTTTGCCCTAGTGCTATGTGTGAAAGGGTCTACTCTGCTCAAACTGGTGGATGCTAGCATGCCGGAGCGTGTTTTGCGGGCGCCTCTACCCTAATCCACTTAATTCGACGCGAGAACTTACAACATCGACGTCGCTGATGTAAAAAAAAAAGCAATATGTGTTTCCCTTGCTACCTCCACGTTTTGCACAGTATTCCCGCTTAGTCTTGCCTCGTGCTAGGCAGTTGCGGTGACAACAAGGGTTGTCGATATATAGTCGACGGCCGTAGTACTTTACCTTTCCTCGGCGATTGCCCGCGCATGCGCCTTTTCCCAAAGGAGCTAACACCGTGGGAGTGTTGTTTGGGTCCAGGACTATCCGTGCATATAATACGGGGCGTTTGTTTGGCCTGGTGCGCAGCGGGCAAGAGTTCGAAAAAACATAACGGCAGGTTCAACAATCCCTGGTCAAGATTATGTCAAGAGTGAGAGGTCCGCCGCCTCTCCGGGCTTGGTGCGAAGTGTTGAAGTATCTACAACCGTGTACACAATCCCAGATTGTACTGGTACCGTCTCTCGTATCACTTAGCAATATCATACAATTACGGGTATATCTTGCCCGTACAACACATATTATGAATCGACAGATAGCAGTCAGTCATAGTTAACCATCATAACTGCCATCCATAACAGCATAGTCTAAGCACAGACTGTGGCCTGATAGCAACGAGGCTGCGCCCTCCTCACATGGAACACTATTTATAGTCACTCTAAGGTGACTCTTGTAACCATTCCCTTTCTCATTTTCACCTTTCAGTCTCAGTCACCCTTGCACCTTCTATATGTTTATGGGCCCTCACACGAAGTAACTTAGCTAACTCGTCGAAAAACACCATCAGCGTACTTTTTAGCTTTGTAAGACTTCCAATACAACACAGAATAGTGTGCTGATCGACAACAAGGGTAGTCCAACAAGGAACGGTTCAACAACCCCTACACAAACTTTCGTAATTTTAACCCATTACCAGATTCTTCATAACAAAGATCTCGTATTGCTCTCTGCGACCAAATTCTAAAGTCAGTAGCAATAGTACCTCAAAAACGCCTCAACACATCCTTGTGCGCGATTTTACCCGTCGACAAATACCTTTCACTCGTTGCGCCTAGATCTTAAAGTCAACATTGATATCTTTCGAAAATCTTTATCGACAATCGACGACAGATACCATCATCGACGTCGAAAATTTTCATTTTTTTTTGTCCGGAAATACTACTAACCTCTAACCTCACTCCGAGCCTTTTCAATGTCGTCCCCTTCCTCTCCTTCACAGGCATGCAAAAATAATCATTACTATCGGCCTTCATGGAACAAGTTACCATGTCAGCTCAGTCTTCTAAGAAAATTATTGATACCAATAAGACCCCCAAACTCCCGGAAAACCTACATGGTCAGACATGATTGCTTGGGTACATTCCTTCAAGGACTTCACACGTTCTCATAAATTCGATGCAGCCTTGTCTGGCAAAGGCACACCTGCCAACCCGCGCGACCTGTTCCATTGTCTTTCTGGAGCCGTGCGACAATGCAAGGCAGCCCACACGGAGATCGAGCTTGCCCTGCCTATCAACGTGCTGGATGATGACACCACTTCCGAGACCTTCCATGGGACCTTGGCATGGCGTAACATTATATCATGGATTAAAATGGAAGAAAATCGCGCCGCGTGTCTCGCCAACACAGTTCTAATGTCTCGGCAACTTCCGTCGCAGCACATTATCGAGTTCATCAACAGCAAAGATGCAGCATGGCGTACCCTCATTCGCTTGAACATAGGTTGCAGTGACCAGGCCTTTGTCGACCACCATGTTATCCCGCACATTGATGGCGCGGCTTATCCCAACCTCCGCATCTTTCTCAAACGTCACCGCCGTATGAATCCGGACGAACCGTGGGCAACTTTTCGTAACATAATTCTTGAAGACCCCGCTGCAGAACGAGACGACCTTGTCGAAATCTGTCCTCCTGTCACGGCTTTTGTGGCTTTAGCTACCCCACGCCAGGCCCAACACCTTGATAATCCTCGTCATGTGAGAAATCCCTGTAAGAGATGTGGCAGATCAAACCACAATCATTCACGGTGCTAGCAGGGCAGACACGTTGATGGACGACCCTTATCCGATCCACCCCCGATGACGCGACCTGGATCCCCGACTCGACCAACTGCGAGGAACGATTCTTGGTCCACGGATGGCACGCAGGGAAATAACATGCAGCGCCCGACACCGTCGGAACCTCGGGTCATGCTTTCGGCTGGACAACCAGTAGGCTATGTGGATTATGAGGACTTCTGCTTCGCCATGACCACACCAGTATTGCGTGACATATCCTCCCCAAGCTCTGGGTACGACTTTCCACCCATGATATTCCATGAGCCACAGGTGGAACCCCAGTCCTAGGACTTCACAGAGCCGGTGTATACGTACTTACCTTCAACTCTCACAGCCTCCGCCAACATGCCTGCACCAACGGACCCGCAGCCTCTCATTCGCGACTCCTTATGCGTGACTCCTGATACCATTGCGGCTGTACAAACCAGTGCACCACACATTCAAATCGATGATACACCTACCAGCGCTGCTATGTGGGATTGGAGCATGGTTCCCTCCGCCGTGACCACTAACTCGGCATCCACGGCCAGCAGTCTCCCTGATCTCACCGAGACTTATCACCCGGACGATTACACCACCGAGTCGCCGCGTAGCCGTTTCGATTGCTGGACTTTAGCGCTGTCAACACCGACGCCGCGAAACACGATTTCCGTTACATTACGCGACATCCATGTCACACCACTGCCAAGACACATCGAACACTGGGTCAGTTTCTTCTCCGGCGGGCTGGTACCGCTACCGGCGGGCCATCTGCAAACAAGTGGAACGGTGGGCATTTTCTCTGGCACCTGTGATTCTCCCGATGCGCTCGCAATTCTGGATCAACGTCTTCTTGCTCTCCATGCCATCTACCCCCTGGGGCTACCGCGTTCTGCCATCTCTCGGTGGAGGGAGCGCTTACATGGTTCAATATTGACCAACCCCTTCTCATCATGGACGGCCCTTCCACCCGTTACTTTTCTCGAGGCCGGGCAATGCTACCCTCCGGACAACTATGAGTCTCTACATTCCATCCTGAAACATATCAGGTTTTTGGCCGATACTCAGATGAATTATCCCACTTACCTTATTGAGGGCGGCAACGAGGACGAGACCCTTCCAGACATTATTGGAGCATTGGGCAGCCCTTTACGCGTCAAGGCTACTTCTCTTGGTTCAACGGCTACTCGAGATACGATTGTGTGGACTAATTTTGGACGACAATGAGAGATCATGGATCACTATATCAGCATGAGGACCCCCCCCAAGACTGTGGCGGACATACTACACCTCGCGGGGGCAGACCACTCTTCATGGAGGGGCTTACCTGGCACGACTTTTCTTCCCCGGATTTCGAATTTTCTCCACAACTCGAAGTTTTGCCTTCGGAGCGACGGCAGTCCAGGATCGGGAATGTTCATCACTGGACATGACGACAACACGACCAGTTTCAGTTCTCCATCGCCAGTACTACATGCGTTAGCTAAGGGGTTTGACACGTTGGCCATTCAGCTCATTAGGACAGCTCCTTCCTCCTGCGATTTGTCGCCATCTTTGGCGGATTGCATGGACATGAACGTCAGTACATGGCCTATGGTGGCTGCCCGTGATATGCCCCGCCTACCTACGGATGTGGCCACAGTCTTTATGGCCCAAGCTGATACCCCGTTGCAGCTTCAAGTCCAGATTGTCGACGGAGGAGCCTCCAGATTTATCAATGCCAACCGACATGAGTTCCACACCTACACCGACCTTCCACCTGCAAGTCGCTACAAGCTCAGTGGTGTCCCTGCTACAGTGCATGGTTATGGCACAACGATGGAAATTTACACCGCGCAGGACGGGCGTCAAGTCCGAATTACCCTGAATGACGTACTTCATGCACCTGATTTCGTGCAGTATGCCCCCCACGGGATTTCCAAACTATTCAGCCAAGGACGAGCCTAGGACGCCGGAGCCACTTTTACCTACGCTGACAAATGCTACATAACACTATCGACAAGAGCAGTGATTCCTATCCGAAGAATCCCTGAATGGGGCGTATACAGTTTAATGGCTGAGCCGATCATGCCTACACCTTTACTCCGGTCCTTACCTTCAGTGGTCCTACTCAGTGGGGCTTCCCGCCTCATAGCCCATTTATGGCATCGCCGTCTCGGCCACATTCATCATGATGGCATCTGCAATACTATCTCGATATCCACTGGCATGCCCGGTTCTCTCAGCAAGGCTGAATTATGTGCTCCGTGTGCGATCGCCAAATCCTCCGTGGCGGCCCGTTGTCGGGACCCCGGGTCACGGCATCAGGCTCCCTTCCACACTCTCAACCCGGACACATGGGGGCCTGTGGAGACATCACTACATGGCAATAATCAGTTCTTCGGAGCTTTGTGCAGAGGGACTTCCTTTGCCATGGGCCAGCCTATCAAATCTACGGGCCAAGTACTACACGTCCTCTCGGAGCTGCTCGCAAGAATTGCGAAATGGGGCCACAAGGTCTCCTTTATTCGGGCTGACAATGGGGCTACCTTCAGGTCTGTTGCTTTCAAGCAATTATGTGCCACCCACGATATCGAGCTTTCCTTCTCGGCACCATATAGCCCTCACCAGAACGCACTGGCAGAACGACCATGGAGAACGCTGGCCGAAATGGCCAGATGCTTATTATCTACAGCGGGTCTGCCTCGCTCTTATTGGGAATTTGGCTTCAAGCACGCCATCTTTATCCATAACATAACATATCGAACAGGGGTCGCTGGCATACCAATTACTTTGGCCCTGGACATTATCCCAGATCTCAGCACCACCAAGATGTTTGGCTGCAAGTCATACGTTCATGTGGATGCTGCCCTATGCCGTAAACTCGACGACAAGGCTTGGCAGGGTACTTTTGTGGGGAACTCACCTGATTCTCCCGCCTGGCTGATATACAACCCGACGACCAAGAGAACGGTAGCCAGCCGGAGTCTTATTTTTGACGAATGTGAGCTCCTCTCCCACTTCCCTGACCACGTCCATGACACGGAGAGCATCTTACCTTTCCAGGAGCCCACGGACTTAGCTGAGGTAATTTACGACGGACGAATGAAGACCGCGAGACCTCCTCCACGACATGCTGTAGATTCAGACTCAGACGAAGACCATCCTGGGGACTCTGCACCTACCATCCTAGACTCATCCTTAACGCCGGAGACACTTCGCCAGGACGTGGTCGTGGCTTGGGAAGCCACTTCCATTCCCGCACCTCCAGCAGATTCCGCCTCTTCGCCACGAGGAGAGAGCATCTCTCCACCGGCGGCACATGACCAACCACCTGGCCCTTTTGATCCTACGGCGGCGACAACATTACCGACTGATGACCCTAACGAGACAGCCGTCATATCTACACCTACTCCCGACCAACATCTACGACGCGGAACGAGACATCGATTACCTTCATTCAAATTACGGGACTCCGGTGACAGCTTATTGACAGCCTTACCTCCTGATACCCTTACCTTCGCGGGCCAACATGTGACGGACGATCTCCTTTAAATGCATTGGGCAATTGTTCTCCTGGCAGAAGCTCTAGGCCTTCCGCGTGAATCCACAGAATCCGTCATGACCCTACTTCAACATGGGCCTGCTGAAACATATATAGAAAGTAAGAGCAACGTAACTCCTAAAACAATGAGAGAGGCGCTCAATAGCCCTAAAACTAAAGAACAAAAAGCAACGATCAAAAAGGAATATGATGGAATTCGTGAGAGGAACGTCTTTCGCGTTGTCCCTATTCCTGCTGGCAAGCGAGTTCTCAGTACTAAGTGGGACTTCACTATCAAGAAAAACAAGGACGGCTCAATTCGTAAATACAAGGCCCGATGGGTTGTCAGGGGATTCGCCCAGCGAGAAGGCGAGGATTTCGACAAAAGCAAATTGTATGCTCCTGTGGTCAGTTTCTCCTCTATCCGCACAACCCTGGCCATGGCGGCCCAATGGAAATGGCCCATCTATCAACTGGATGTTGTGGCAGCCTTCTTATATGTAGACATTAACGAGGAATTATATATCCGTTTACCAGAAGGATTAAAGGGATTTGACAGCACTGGTACATAATTATTCGGACGCCTCCAGAAGGCACTCTACGGCACCAAGCAGGCAGCTTATGAATAGCGCAGTAAATTCGACAAATTTTTGACCTCACACGGATTCATCACGTGTACTGGCGACCCTGGCGTGTACCTCCACTGGTCCTCCGCACAGCAGCCTACCTTATTAGGCAACATCTTGGTCTACGTGGATGACCTAATTGTTTTTCCCTCTTCAGAAACGAGGATGAACAGACTACGCAACATGATCCGATCTACCTTTGATATTACCGGTGAAGGAATTTGCACTTGGGTTCTAGGCATGGGCATCGACCACAACCCTGATGGATCTCTCACTCTGCACCATGAGAAATAGATTCAAGACATGCTCCAGCAATTCAACATGACCTCTTGCAACAATCTTACCTTGGAGCAGTGGTGATGAGTTCAATTTTTCTCGAGATGATCAGCCCCTCCCTGAGGGTATTCCTTATAGCGATCTTGTTGGATGCCTCCTGTGGACCGCTGTCTGCACCCGTCCAGACATTGCGACTGTTTCATGTCTGTGCAGATTCGTCTCCAAGCCGCAGCTTTGCCACTGGACATCTGCTAAACGCGTTCTCCGTTACCTAAAGGGCACATCCAACCGAGGTATTTCATTCCAGCATCACCCTTCTGGTCTCGTGCTCAACGCCTTTGCTAATTCTACGTGGGGCAGTGATCCCTCTTCTTGTATGTCACTCAGTGGTCAGATCGTCTACCTTGGCCCGGCTTCAAACGGGGACTCTCCCCCTCTTCAGATCTCGCCTATCTCTTGGCGTTCAGCTCTCCAATCGGTAGTTGCTCAGTCGACTTGTGAAGTTGAATATATTGCTGTCGCGTCCGTCAGCCATGAAATCCTTTTCTTCGTCAGTTGGTCACGGATCTAGGTTATCCTCCTACATGCGCAACCGTTGTCTTCCGTGACAATCAGTGTGCCATCCAGAACGTCACCCGAGGTTGTACATCTCGGAAAACCAGACACATCGCTCTCAAGTACCATTTGTCGCCGGATTTGGCTGCCAAAGACATTATTCGGATGGTTTATGTCCCAACTGCTGACAATTGGGCTGACATTCTCACGAAACCTGTTCCTTCAGTTACAGCACACCGCCTGGTGTTCAGATTCATGACCTATGCTGGCCATGACCAACAGCCAATATCTTAGACTCCGTATCATTTTCTGGTTTTGTTTACCACGGTTGAGGAGGGGTGTTGAAGTATCTACAGCCGTGTACACAATCCAAGATTGTACTGGTACCGTCTCTCGTATCACTTAGCAATATCATACAGTTACGGGTATATCTTGCCCGTACATCACAGATCGAAAGGTAGCTGTCAGTCATAGTTAACCATCATAACTGCCAGCCATAACAGCACAGTCTAAGCACAGACAGTGGCCTGATAGCAACGAGGCTGCGCCCTCCTCACATGGAACACTATTTATAGTCACTCTCAGGTGACTCTTGTAACCATTCCCTTTCTCATTTTCACCTTTCAGTCTCAGTCACCCTTGCACCTTCTATACGAAGTGCCCACAAATGCCAGAATACCGAGATACCAGTGTAACGGGCAATCTGGCAGAAGGTGGGTGAATTTTGCGGACGTTTTGGTGCCCTATTCGTCGGTCAACGCACACCCTTTATGTAGTACATAGGTACTATCGGCGATCGTTGTCGGATAGTTATCTATGTCTTGTAAGTAGGTCAGTACCTGTACTGTAATGACATTCTTTAATATACATATAGATAGGTGCGCGGGGCGACGTGTCCTGCTGCTGCGGCAATATTCACACGTGCTTGACATCACGAGGGTTCTTCACTCGATCTCCGACACTGCATGAACCCGAGTGAGAAACCTGCGCGCCGTGAGGAACCTGCTATATTTGGTCGCTTCTTCGGCCACTTTACCGGCTTGGCAGACGAAAATCCCCGCTCTAACGCTGTTGGGGGTCTCAAACCTACGTCTGCAAGATAACGGTACCCGTCATCTTTGCTATGAGCACAACCTACTAGCAGAAACTCAGATAACCTAGAGCATCTCCTTAACCCACTGGACCTTCTGGCTCAGCATGGGGGCTGGGATATCCAAGAGGGACTTAATAGCCCAGCTTAAGTCATCAGAGACGCGTGCCGCGGAAGCAGAGAGGGCGTTGCGTGAAGCGCAGGAGAGGCTGCTGCGCTTCGAGTTGCAGGCTCAAGAAGGTCAGCAGCGACATGCCGAGGCGGGTGATCTCGAGCGTGGAAGTACTGAGCAGGCGCGCGTTACGGACGCCGAGAGGGCAAAAAAGCGCGAAGTAACGGATGAAGGGCTGGTACCGCATCACTTACGGAGGCACCCGGAGGTGGAGGCCACTGCAAGGGTCGAAACGGTGGGTATGGGCCAACGGGCCGCCCAGGGCACGACGGAAGAGGTGGGCCCTTACTGACAGTGTTATCATGTAGTTAAGCGATTATTGATATTGCTAGTTATCGTGTCGCCGCGAGAATTGACGACAGATAAATGCACAGGCCCGACACGAGCGTGCGGCGAAGTTCCAAGTTGTCGATGAGGGCGCCACGACTAAAGTTTCGACAAGTCACGAGACCCAAGGAGGAGAAGCCAAATCAGGTCTGATGTTTTTATAGATAAGGAGGTTGTGTGATGATTGTTTGGTTCCGTTGTCTATAGAAAAGGGGGGAGAAAAAACAACGTACCGAATGAAAGAAGGTCACACGTTGAGCCTATTTGTTTTGTACCGCCTATGCCCCCAGCTCCTGAAATTGAAATTGAAATTGAAATTGTTTACAACATGACCCGGCAAACTGGACCGGCTGCTGTCTCACGGGCCACTCTACTTTCGCCATACAGGACTTATTTAGCAAGTTGGGCCCGGGTCTCTCCGACCAGGTACATTTCTTATCGACACACCTATCTGCAATGTGTGCCGACGTTCCTCGGGAGTTATATAACTGTAAGCAACCGCAGTAATTGCCACAGTCCCCCCACCTAAGCAGTAACAGCGTAATAATTTTGTGATCAAGAAAAACAGATCTAAAAATAAATCCACTTGTCGAGAAATGCAAAACTAAACTGCTGCTCGACCTTCACGATGCACGGCCCGCTCCCGCCGAACCGGGGTGTCGACCGGCCTAGGCCGGTCGGCGTTCGGGAGGGACGACGGGCCAGCCTAATCTAGCTCCCGCGTGACTTCGGTCTTGCCGAAGGTAGGAGGGGAAAGGCTGGCAAAAAACCCCTCCTCGCGCGGTCGCTCGTCGATCCCGCCGCTCCATCCCGTAAACCCCGCCCCAAGGTCTTGCCGCGTCCACCGACGCGGCGGTCCTCCGTGTCGAGGTCCCCCAGCACCTCGAGGACAGGTGGGGGGGACCGAGACGCACAGACATAGAAAAAACTAGCGCTCCTGCCTCCGCGCCTGAATTTTCCCCGCTCATTTCCCCGGTTTTTTCTCTGTCTGGTACCCGGGTACCTGTCGGTTTTCCGGCCTGTGGCCGTACCCTCCCCCTTCTGATCGCGCGTCCACCGAGCAGCCTGTTCTTGAGCGGGGGCCTCCGCGCTCACCCGGGCCCACGCTCAAGGACTCCTAGGAGTATTAAGGTCTGTCGGGGTAGTGGGTGTCGAAGAGGGGGGGGGGCAGGTCACCGTAGCCGGATCCGGCGGGCCGCGGGCGCCCGGAATTAAGCAAAACCCTCCGTGCCGGGTTTTCCGGCGGCGCCGACCCAAAGGGTCGTCGCCGCCAGATCGTGTCGCTCCTCCCGTCGCGACTGTCCTCCTTGCCGTCCCAGCTGACTCCTCCCCCCGGGAGATGACGCTGGACGACGTAGCGGCGCGCTAGTGAGCGCCCTACCCTGGTGCTGCTCCCCAACTTGCGCGATGCCGGGTACGGACATTATTTTAGTGTCCAAAAAGCCCTCCGTACAGGGCTTTTCGGCGGCGGCTGATCCTGAGGATCGCCGCCGCCTCCTGTAGCCGCTCCTCCGCCTGCGACTAGCCACCGTCCTGTGCCGTGTCTCGCCTCACCCCTCGGTAAGGTTCGACCGGCACAGGGCTGGTCGATAGCTAGCGAGCGCCCTTTCCTGGCGCTGCTTCCCGGCTGGCCACCACCAGCTCCAACACCCGCCTCCCACCGCTGATCCGGCCGTACCCTCCTCGCCATCAAACGCTGCCGTAGTACAGGTCCCACTCCTAAAAGTAAGGCTGTATCTAGGAGTATCTGTACGCGAAAAAACATATCGGACGGGCCGAGCGGGAGATCTTGGCGCCGGTAGTGCACAGAAATTATTTTTTTTCAAAAGCCCTCTGTACAGGGCTTTCCCGACAGCTGCTGATCCCACGGATCGAGCTGTCGGCCCTCTTAGCCCCCTACCGTGCCAGGCCTGGCACGGCTACGGGGTTTCCAGCGCCCACCACGGGGAGGTGAGGGGATGCCGACGGGCCTGCGAGCGCACCCCCCTCCGGGGCCGCCGCCGCTGCGCCGCCGGCGGGCGCCCCCCAGCTCCTGATACTAATTCCACGAGCTGCTGCTCTTTACCTGAAGGCCAATCTTTCGAGTTCGACGCCTTCCTGTCGCATAACTGGGGTACAGACAAACAAGCTCACGCCAAGGTACGACCGCGGGCGATTCCTCTGGCACATTTGTAGTATTGCTTCGGAACCTCTGCGGTGGGTAAACTGTAGCTTTCTTGTGTGTGTGTGTGTGTGTGTGTGTGTGTGTGTGTGTGTGTGTGTGTGTGTGTGTGTGTGTGTGTGTGTGTGTGTGTGTGTGTGTGTGTGTGTGTGTGTGTTTTCATACTGTTCGATAACGGGCTAAGGCCTGTGGGGGTTTTTCCCTCTTTTTTCTCTTCTTGATTTGTGGGGTTCACTCCTTTTTCTTGAAAGACCAAAAAGTCAAGGGCGAATGTTCCTCGAATTAATCTTACTCTGATGGTATACTTTTTTGGACCTGATGGTTTATATTCCTCCTGCAAAGCCCTTCGACGCTTTGCAGAAGGTCAGTGCTGATGTCGTGTTATGCCTTTCTGTTCCTCGGGCTTATATGCCTGTGTGTGTGTGTGTGTGTGTGTGTGTGTGTGTGTGTGTGTGTGTGTGTGTGTGTGTGTGTGTGTGTGTGTGTGTGTGTGTGTGTGTGTGTGTGTGTGTGTGTGTGTGTGTGTGTGTGTGTTCATACTGTTGGATAACGGGGTAAGGCCTGTGGGTTTTTTCCTTTTTTTTTTATTCTTGATTAGTGGTTTCCACTCCATTGTTTTGTGAGACCAAAAAATAATGGGCGAATGTTCCTCGGATTAACCTCGACCCTGATGGTTTATTTTCTTAGACCTGATGGTTTATATACCTCCTGCAAAGCCCTCCGACGATTTGCAGGAGGGCAGTGCTGATGCTGTGGCATGCCTTCCTGTTCCTCGGGCGTAGGCATGTGAGGCTATTTTTTTCCTTCTGTCTCCGTTCTGCTTGGTAGTGTCCACTGCCTTTTCTTGTAAGACAGTTTGTTTATTTTCGTGTCAGCTCCTTGACCTCGCCGACTCTCGTTCGACAATGAACTACGTTCGAGTGTCCCATGACTTACCAACATTGGACCCCGAATGTTACCCGTACACAACGTATGTGCCCTTTTTTAAAAGTACTCGTATCAGCACGCGTCACCAACTGGAAGGACCCTTTACCTCACGGGAGATGTCCATTCAATATTTGGTAAAAGCGTCAAGGGGAATGAAAACACGTCTCATTGATGCCACAAAGAAGGAGACTACCGTTACTTTGTTGAAATGTGTCGACCTGGAGGAGTCGTGCGTATTCCACTTGCAATACAACATTTCTACCCTATATGACGGCGCGGATAACATAAAAACACACATTTGTAGTCTGTGATATATGTATTATGATGCACGCAGGTAGCGAGAAGTCTCCCCTCTCATTCTATTGCATTCAACTATTGTTGCGGCCGTCGATGCAGGTGGTGCTCATTTCCAATCTCCTTATGAGCGCCGGCGTGCGGGTCTGGCTCGACGAGGTTTGCCTCCAAGACCACATAAAGACCTCGGTGCTGAAAGGGATCGACTCGTCGCGGTTTGTGGTGGCCTTCCTCACACCGGAGTACATCGATAAGATTGCCTCTGCAGATTCGGTAAGAGCTGCTTTGACCCAATGCAAACTGTGAGGTTGCTGTGTTCTCTAGCGCTTTGGCATGTACGTGGGTTGCTTCAGTCTGGGTGTGGCACCTATCTGGTAGGGAGACGAAGTAGCTAACCATCATGAACAAACTTAGGAGCGAGAACCTGCTATATACATTACTATAGCCCATCGTGAAGAGTTGCGTGCCGTTATCAGGCCACCACAAAATGTGCATCGAATGAGTTCCTAGCTCACACGTTTGCTATATTAGTTATATTTATGAGATGGCAGTAAAGGGCCTTCTATCGATTGCCACCTAAATTTGTTGATTGCTAGAGAATGTTGTCATCGGTGTGTCTTTCGCCTGTCGTGTGAACCCCAATCCACCCCCGCCCCCCAAACACACACACTCACACACACACACACACACACACACACACACACACACACACACACACACACACACACACACACACACACACACACACACACACGCAGGCACGCACTCATGTTTTATGAATTGGTGAATTTGGACGGTACAAGTTACACCCCTAATTCGGCGTTTGACCGACCATTCTTGTGGCTTAATCATTGTGTTAATGTGATATCCTTATCTTATGAACAATAGATCGTGGATATATATACTGAAGTCAGGCAGCTGCATCCCTTGCCTGATTTGGCCAAGGCAACCAAGAACATGTGAGCTGATTCGCCCCGCCGCAGAAGGACTACTGCTACTACGAGTTCAAGTATGCAATAGATCAACGGCCGGACGGCATCAGGGTGGTGGTGCTCATAAATTATTGGTCTCTGCGGGCGGATAAGGGCCGGGGCTTCCGGGTAAGGCTAGGGATCAAGTGGATTTTGTCGATGTTGATGGTAATGATATTTTGCAACGTCGATGTTGATGGTATTGATATTTTGGATTGTCGATGTTGATGGCGTTGATAGTTTGAGATGCAGACATCAATGGCAATTCAAGCCGATATTATCGCCGATGTATCGATATTTTAGACGATATATCGATACATCGGGCTTAAATAATCAATATTTTGCAATTGTTTTGATAATTGATGGCATTGATGCGAGCAATACTGCCATCGTGTCGATGTCGATGTCGCAACCAATCACATCGATGGCACTATCACCAGGTGATGATGATACTATCGACGATGCATCGATGGTTGATCCCTAGCCTTACTTCCGGGACCTGGCCCAGATTCTGCAAGACCTGTTTGGAAGCGCCGCTCAGCTGGAAGAGCACGCGGCGTCCATCGCCCTTGGTATCACTAAAGTGCCCATGATGACTGATGAGGGTTGTATACACCTAGAACATGTGGAGGCTCTTCTGAAGGACACAGAAGGCTTGCCTCCTCGCGAAGCCCAACTGGTGATGACTTTGAGCAACAACCTGTTTATCACTCACCCCGCGAAGGACATGGACCCGAGCCTGGGTTGGGTCAGCCTTAAGGAGCTCGTGCGCCTACTTATCGGCCTAAAGAGCATCCTGGAGCCAAGCAACATATTCCGGACGGTGCTGACACCGGAAGACGAGCGCGCATTGCGCGCCATCGTGGAGGAGCTGAGCAGGAGAGTGGTTGAGGCGATGAAGCAGAACAACTTTGTGGCCGCAGCGAGTATGTTGGCGAGTTTGACCAAGATCGACGTCATCGACAACCTGTTGGTGACGAGGATGATATACCAGGCGAGCGACACCGTGCGGACGGTGCTTCTGTCGCTGCGAGAGCGGGCGACGCAGTGTCTGTTGGCGAGTATGATGGAGGAGGCGAGGGGGATAGTGGGGCAGCTGGAGGCCGCGGCGCGGGCTTTGCGCCACACTTCGCCCGGCTACGCTGCGATTGCGGAACAAGCGGTGACGACTTTGGGGCGGCAGACAGCGCAGCGTCAGAAGGACATAGAGGCGATGGAGGCGCTGCGCCGCGACATGCAGGAATACAAGTCGCAGAGCCAGGCGATCCAACGGCGGCTGAAGGAATTGGAGCGGCTGCAGGCGACGTCGGCGGCGGACGTCGCGGCCAAGGAGATGGAGTTGGAGCAGCTGAAGTTGGAGAAGGAAACTGAGGCTGCGGCGGCGGAGCACGCCTTTGCCGTTGAGAAGGAGCGGCTGTCGCGGCAGATGGAGGCGTCGACGGCAGAGGAGAAGCAGCGGTTGATGGAAGAGGTGAGCCGGCTGCAAAGGGAGGAGGAAGAGAACAGGGCGCGGTTGGAGGATGAGGCGGCCGGGCGGGAGCGGCTGCTACAGGAGACGTTGGAGGCGAACAAGAGGATTGCGGCAGAGCAGGAGAGGGAGAGGGGGGAGATGTTGCGGAGGCAGCAGGAGATGGTGGCGAGGGTGGTGGAGAAGCAGCTCGAGGAGGCCAACAAGGCGGCAGGACGGAATAGTAACGGCACCTTTAAGGTAAACCGCCGACAATCTATATGTGAGTATTATGTACTACTATGGAAGTGTGTGTGTGTGTGTGTGTGTGTGTGTGTGTGTGTGTGTGTGTGTGTGTGTGTGTGTGTGTGTGTGTGTGTGTGTGTGTGTGTGTGTGTGTGTGTGTGTGTGTGTGTGTGTGTGTGTGTGTGTGTGTGTGTGTGTGTCTG
>JAPMLY010003483.1:0-24017 GCA_026401115.1 Tetraselmis chui | reverse complement strand
CCACAGAATGACCTTGTCGCCGAGCTTGGGTGAGGCTGAAAAGTCGATGGTAAGACCACGACGCACGACGGGATAGCTCAGGAACGTGGAGCACATTCTTTAGCGTGGCAGGAATCTCCTCTCCATCTTCAGCCTTCACAATGATTCGGACCGAGCCCACTCCAACAGCGCGGGCGCTGATACCCTTCACCCAAAGCCGGTCGGTGAGCGCTCGATACTCACAGAAGTCACGGCGCACACTAGTCATGTGATGGCTGGCGCCGCTGTCGGCCAACCACATCCACGTTTCCCCATCGCGCTCGAACATGTGTCGAGCCTCGGAGAATGGCCTCGCAGGGGTGGCTGTCACGTCCATGACCGCCGGAAAAGCAACGGGGGAGTCCATTTGCGCAGAGTTACCTCCGGTGTTGTTGACGGGGCACTCGGACCTGCGATGGTCCTTCTTACCACAGCCATAGCAAACACCACGAAAATTTCTCGCTCCGCCTCTGCCATATGAGGTACGACGAGTAGTCGCAGCTCCTTGAAGAGATTTCAGTTGGTCTTGGAGCTCGGAGACTTGCCGCTTCAAAAGTTCAGTCGTTGAGTCATCAGGAGACGCTGCAAAAGCCGTAGGCGTTGGGGGCTCCGTTGAATGTGACTGCGCACGACTCTCGATGCGCATGCCCTTTTGACGAAGATCACGCTTGACGGCATCCATGCTGAGGTCGTGTACGTCCCACGTGTCGATGATGGAGTGGTATTCGCTGCGCAGGCCCTTCACCAAGTACATGATGATACGCCGGTCGTGGACGACGTCCCCAACTCGGGCAAGCTGTCGTTGCAGTCGAACTAACCGGTTCAGGTATTGAATGCCGCTCTCGCCGTCCGCTTGCGGCGTCTCCAAGTCCTGCAATAGTTCCGTACACCGGTAAATACCATCGTCCTCATAATGATTGACTAACGCAGTCCATGCAGTGTGGCCGCAGGTCTTGTCATCCTCGCTAACATTCTCGATAATGGAAAGGTCGTCCTCCGGCAGCGCAAGAATCAATGTGGAGTACATGTCGACTTGTTGTTGAGAGGAAGCGGCACCATCCGACGACAAAGCCGGAGCCCACTTTTGCATCAAGCCAAATGCACGAAAACGTTTCTTCCACACGTCAAAATCTCGTCTCTCCCCACTGAACTTGGGTAGTTTCACGGAGTCCATATCAGGTACGTCGGATGCGCTCGCAAGAGAACCAGAAAATCAGGAATAATGCCAACAAGAAAAAGCACCAAGTACCGGTGAAGAGGCGGGCAACACGGCTCAGAAAAGGAGACGACAAAGGGCTGACCGAAGACGCAATTGTACTCCCGGAGTCTATACAGCCAAGGCAATCAGAAACGAGTCTCAGAAGGTCGGTCAAGTGACGTCGTACAGGAGTGCTAGTACACTTGTGGTAAAATGCCTTTCCAAAAATTCAGCCGGACCACTATCGGCTTTCACGAGAAAAGAAACTGGTGGGTGACAAGCTCCGGAAGCGAATAAAATTCCAGAAAGCGCCAAACTATAACAAAGAAAAGCAAGCCGATCTTCACGTCACACGATTCGGCGTTCGGGGGTTCAAGCCGGCTCCAAGCGACACAAGCAAGTCGCTACCAGCCGGGTATCGAAGTAAAGCTACAAACACAAGCAAGAGCCAGCCACTTTGTGAGCCAGCCGCACCTCACGTATCGTGCGACACCACAAAGGTCTACCACTCTTCGAGAAGCAAGCTCTAGGTTCTAGTCAAGACAAATGACTCCAACAACTAGCAGCTTGAGGGCCCATAAGCTGTCAAAGTTGAGGGGGCGATAAGGAATGCTTACACTCGGTGAGTGACACTGCATGTCATCTCACCCTCATGTCAAGTCATGTCATGTCATGTCATGTCAGATGTCCTCGTGCATGTCGGAACTAGTTTCTCCGCTCGTCAATGTTAGTCATAGCGATGCTCTTGATCTTGATTGGTTTGACATGGTTCGGCATCATGCAAGGCATCTCTCGTTATCTCTCCGATCTCAATTGTTGTCCTCGACGAAAATTCTCCGTCTCTCGGCTTATGTTCACTAGTCCTTTAAATGTTTGAAGCCGTTGTCGACGTGGTCACGGTGTTGAGACAACTCAATTGAAAAAGTGTCAACTCGGTCACTTAGACGTTGTAGAATCTCGGTGACGTGTACCAACATAGGCTTCATCGTGGGACTGGATCCTTCTCGCAATGCCTCTCTTGCACCATTTGTTGACGTCTATTGTATCGACCATCGACTTCCTCTGGTAGTCTCTCTATTGCTCGGTTAGACATCTTCGTCTCGTCTAGCTTTTCTGAGTGTCCGAAACCACGTGTGAGGTGCAACATTGCTTAGGCTAAGCTGGCAACATTAGATTAAAAGTAGAAACTTAATCTTTGTATCTATTTATACAGCGTAGAGAGAGTTAGTAAGATTGTCTTAGGAACATGGTTTCTTACAATCTGGGTGTGGTGTAAATCTAGTATATACCGGTCGGGGTCTCTCCCTCGGCCAGTAAGTCCCCCGTCTTAAAAATCCACGCCTCAAATGTTCTAGAAACATCCTTAGAACCTCTAGCTTGTAATGTTTGCTAACTAAACCAAACTATTACTATAGATACATATTATTTGAGATTTTATGTACCGTTTATCTAACCTTATCGCACAAGCTTTTAGAACTATCTAGGAAACAACTATCTAGAAGCGATACTGCTAACAACTCTGTACTATCCATGGAAATAACGGCGATACAATGGTACCGCCGTGATGACAATGAAAGAGTCATTGAATATCGCGAAGATACACGTACCAATTAGAGGAAATAAATAATGTCTGATGCTAGCAGCTCGCTAAATGGGCTAGGATATGACAAGCACATTGCTTGAGGCAACATGTAGTCGATAACCGGGTACCGACTAGGGGAGAGTTGTGTCGGACGTAGGGATCGAATCGCCAAACCACAAAAGATGTTGGGTACGGGAATATTTTTCAAAAAGCCCCCCCCGTACCGGGTTTTTTCCGTCGCCGGTCAATCCTAAAGATCGCCGCCGCCACACCGTGCCGCCCCTCCGATAGCGACCCTCCTCCGTCATGCGTAGCTTCATGCCTCTCCCCCATGGCATACTTAAAGCTATTGCAGTCTTGCGGCTGCTAGCGAGGCGCCGTGCCCTAGCGCTGCTTCCCGGTTGTCCGCCGCCTGCTCTAACACCCTCGTCCCACCGTTGATCCGTCAATACACTTCCTCGCCAAAAAACAAACCGCAAACATCGTTCCCGCCGTGACGGGAGAGTAATATGTAAGTATGAAGTTGCTGAAAAATATATCAGGCAAACCTTAAAAACCCTAAATCCTAAACCCTTCAATCTCGCTTGTTCCGCCGGCGTTCTTCCGCAGAATTCATGAATTAAGGATGTCTCCATCTCAAAAACTCCGAAAAATCCTCCTCCGACTTCGTCTCCAGTCTACGCAACTTGGGAGTACCACCACTTCGGTAGTGGGCCTTCCAAAAAGCCAAATACCCATTACACTCTTGTTTGCTCTTTAGGGTTAACGTTGTGATACCGTAGATACCCTCGTGCATGTCGGAACTAGTTTCTCCGCTCGTCGATGTTAGTCATAGCGATGCTCTTGATCTTGATTGGTTTGACATGGTTCGGCATCATGCAAGGCATCTCTCGTTATCTCTCCGATCTCAATTGTTGTCCTCGAAGAAAATTCTCCGTCTCTCGGCTTATGTTCACTAGTCCTTTAAATGTTTGAAGCCGTTGTCGACGTGGTCACGGTGTTGAGACAACTCAATCGAAAAAGTGTCAACTCGGTCACTTAGACGTTGTAGAATCTCGGTGACGTGTACCAACATAGGCTTCATCGTGGGACTGGATCCTTCTCGCAATGCCTCTCTTGCACCATTTGTTGACGTCTATTGTATCGACCATCGACTTCCTCTGGTAGTCTCTCTCATTGCTCGGTTAGACATCTTCGTCTCGTCTAGTTGTTTCTGAGTGCTCCGAAACCACGTGTGAGGTGCAACATTGCTTAGGCTAAGCTGGCAATCATTAGATTAAAAGTAGAACTTAATTACTTTGTATCTATTTATACAGCGTAGAGAGAGTTAGTAAGATTGTCTTAGGAACATGGTTTCTTACAATCTGGGTGTGGTGTAAATCTAGTATATACCGGTCGGGGTCTCTCTCCTCGGCCAGTAAGTCCCCGTCTTAAAAATCCACGCCTCAAGTGTTCTAGAAACATCCTTAGAACCTCTAGCTTGTGATGTTTGCTAACTAAACCAAATTTTTACTAGTGATACAGATTATCCGAGATTATATGTACCGTTTGTCTCACCTTATCGCACAAGCTTTTAGAACTATCTAGAAGCGATACTGCTTGTAACTCTGTACTATCCATGGAAATAACGGCGATACAATGGTACCGCCGTGATGACAATGAAAGAGTCATTGAATATCGCGAAGATACACGTACCAATTAGAGGAAATAAATAATGTCTGATGCTAGCACTTAGCTAAATGTGCTAGGATATGATGACAAGCACATTGCTTGAGGCAACATGTAGTCGATAACCGGGTACCGACTAGGGGAGAGTTGTGTCGGACGTAGGGATCGAATCGCAAAACCACAAAAGATGTTGGGTACGGGAATATTTTTCAAAAAGCCCCCCGTACCGGGTATTTCCGTCGCCGGTCAATCCTAAAGATCGCCGCCGCCACACCGTGCCGCCCCTCCTACAGCGACCCTCCTCCGTCATGCGTAGCTTCATGCCTCTCCCCCCATGGCATACTTAAAGCTATTGCAGTCTTGCGGATGCTAGCGAGCGCCGTGCCCTAGCGCTGCTTCCCGGTTGTCCGCCGCCTGCTCCAACACCCTCGTCCCACCGTTGATCCGTCAATACACTTCCTCGCCAAAAAACAAACCGCAAACATCGTTCCCGAAGATGACGGGAGCCAATCAACAATAGTAGAGGATGTAGGTTGCTGATAGTGGCAAGTTGCTGAGCGTTAGATATCATCTAAAGGCTCAGAATATATGTTGGCGTGTGCTTACCACAAGGTGAGTGCGTGTCATGTGATAGGCAAGTGCTAGGCACTTGCTGAGGGTGAGATGACATGTAGTGTCACTCACCGAGTGTAAGCATTCCTTATTGCCCCCCTCAACTTTGACAGTATCTACGGTATCACAACGTTAACCCTAAAGAGCAAACAAGAGTGTAATGGGTATTTGGCTTTTTGGAAGGGCCCACTACCGAAGTGGTGGTACTCCCAAGTTGCGTAGACTGGAGACGAAGTCGGAGGAGGATTTTTCGGAGTTTCTGAGATGGAGACATCCTTAATTCATGAATTCTGCGGAAGAACGCCGGCGGAACAAGCGAGATTGAAGGGTTTAGGATTTAGGGTTTTTAAGGTTTGCCTGATATATTTTTCAGCAACTACATACTTACATATTATTCTCCCGTCACGGCGGGAACGATGTTTGCGGTTTGTTTTTTGGCGAGGAAGTGTATTGACGGATCAACGGTGGGACGAGGGTGTTGGAGCAGGCGGCGGACAACCGGGAAGCAGCGCTAGGGCACGGCGCTCGCTAGCATCCGCAAGACTGCAATAGCTTTAAGTATGCCATGGGGGAGAGGCATGAAGCTACGCATGACGGAGGAGGGTCGCTGTAGGAGGGGCGGCACGGTGTGGCGGCGGCGATCTTTAGGATTGACCGGCGACGGAAATACCCGGTACGGGGGGCTTTTTGAAAAATATTCCCGTACCCAACATCTTTTGTGGTTTTGCGATTCGATCCCTACGTCCGACACAACTCTCCCCTAGTCGGTACCCGGTTATCGACTACATGTTGCCTCAAGCAATGTGCTTGTCATCATATCCTAGCACATTTAGCTAAGTGCTAGCATCAGACATTATTTATTTCCTCTAATTGGTACGTGTATCTTCGCGATATTCAATGACTCTTTCATTGTCATCACGGCGGTACCATTGTATCGCCGTTATTTCCATGGATAGTACAGAGTTACAAGCAGTATCGCTTCTAGATAGTTCTAAAAGCTTGTGCGATAAGGTGAGACAAACGGTACATATAATCTCGGATAATCTGTATCACTAGTAAAAATTTGGTTTAGTTAGCAAACATCACAAGCTAGAGGTTCTAAGGATGTTTCTAGAACACTTGAGGCGTGGATTTTTAAGACGGGGACTTACTGGCCGAGGGAGAGACCCCGACCGGTACATACTAGATTTACGCCACACCAAAATTGTAAGAAACCATGTTCCTAAGACAATCTTACTAATTCTCTCTACGATGTATAAATATATCTAGTAATTAGGTTCTACTATTAGTCTAAGATTGCCAACTTAGCCTAACCAAAGTAGCACCTCGCACGTGGTTACGGAGCCTCAAAACAACTACACGAGACGAAGATGTCTAACCGAGCATGAGAGAGACTACCATAGGAAGTCGATGGTCGATACAATAGACGTCAACAAATGGTGCAAGAGAGGCATTGCGAGAAGGATCCAGTCCCACGATGAAGCCTATGTTGGTACACGTCACCGAGATTCTACAACGTCTAAGTGACCGAGTTGACACTTTTTCGATTGAGTTGTCTCAACACCGTGACCACGTCGACAACGGCTTCAAACATTTAAAGGACTAGTGAACATAAGCCGAGAGACGGAGAATTTTCTTCGAGGACAACAATTGAGATCGGAGAGATAACGAGAGATGCCTTGCATGATGCCGAACCATGTCAAACCAATCAAGATCAAGAGCATCGCTATGACTAACATCGACGAGCGGAGAAACTAGTTCCGACATGCACGAGGGTATCTACGGTATCACAACGTTAACCCTAAAGAGCAAACAAGAGTGTAATGGGTATTTGGCTTTTTGGAAGGCCCACTACCGAAGTGGTGGTACTCCCAAGTTGCGTAGACTGGAGACGAAGTCGGAGGAGGATTTTTCGGAGTTTTTGAGATGGAGACATCCTTAATTCATGAATTCTGCGGAAGAACGCCGGCGGAACAAGCGAGATTGAAGGGTTTAGGATTTAGGGTTTTTAAGGTTTGCCTGATATATATTTCAGCAACTTCATACTTACATATTACTCTCCCGTCACGGCGGGAACGATGTCTGCGGTTTGTTTTTTGGCGAGGAAGTGTATTGACGGATCAACGGTGGGACGAGGGTGTTAGAGCAGGCGGCGGACAACCGGGAAGCAGCGCTAGGGCACGGCGCTCGCTAGCAGCCGCAAGACTGCAATAGCTTTAAGTATGCCATGGGGGAGAGGCATGAAGCTACGCATGACGGAGGAGGGTCGCTGTCGGAGGGGCGGCACGGTGTGGCGGCGGCGATCTTTAGGATTGACCGGCGACGGAAAAACCCGGTACGGGGGGGCTTTTTGAAAAATATTCCCGTACCCAACATCTTTTGTGGTTTGGCGATTCGATCCCTACGTCCGACACAACTCTCCCCTAGTCGGTACCCGGTTATCGACTACATGTTGCCTCAAGCAATGTGCTTGTCATATCCTAGCCCATTTAGCGAGCTGCTAGCATCAGACATTATTTATTTCCTCTAATTGGTACGTGTATCTTCGCGATATTCAATGACTCTTTCATTGTCATCACGGCGGTACCATTGTATCGCCGTTATTTCCATGGATAGTACAGAGTTGTTAGCAGTATCGCTTCTAGATAGTTGTTTCCTAGATAGTTCTAAAAGCTTGTGCGATAAGGTTAGATAAACGGTACATAAAATCTCAAATAATATGTATCTATAGTAATAGTTTGGTTTAGTTAGCAAACATTACAAGCTAGAGGTTCTAAGGATGTTTCTAGAACACTTGAGGCGTGGATTTTTAAGACGGGGACTTACTGGCCGAGGGAGAGACCCCGACCGGTATATACTAGATTTACACCACACCCAGATTGTAAGAAACCATGTTCCTAAGACAATCTTACTAACTCTCTCTACGCTGTATAAATAGATACAAAGATTAAGTTCTACTTTTAATCTAATGTTGCCAGCTTAGCCTAAGCAATGTTGCACCTCACACGTGGTTTCGGACACTCAGAAAAGCTAGACGAGACGAAGATGTCTAACCGAGCAATAGAGAGACTACCAGAGGAAGTCGATGGTCGATACAATAGACGTCAACAAATGGTGCAAGAGAGGCATTGCGAGAAGGATCCAGTCCCACGATGAAGCCTATGTTGGTACACGTCACCGAGATTCTACAACGTCTAAGTGACCGAGTTGACACTTTTTCGATTGAGTTGTCTCAACACCGTGACCACGTCGACAACGGCTTCAAACATTTAAAGGACTAGTGAACATAAGCCGAGAGACGGAGAATTTTTTTCGAGGACAACAATTGAGATCGGAGAGATAACGAGAGATGCCTTGCATGATGCCGAACCATGTCAAACCAATCAAGATCAAGAGCATCGCTATGACTAACATTGACGAGCGGAGAAACTAGTTCCGACATGCACGAGGACATGACATGACATGACATGACATGACATGACATGACATGACATGACATGCAGTGTCACTCACCGAGTGTAAGCATTCCTTATTGCCCCCTCAACTTTGACAGGTTATGGGCCCTCAAGCTGCTAGTTGTTGGAGTCATTTGTCTTGACTGGAACCTAGAGCTTGCTTCTCGAAGAGTGGTAGACCTTTGTGGTGTCGCACGATACGTGAGGTGCGGCTGGCTCACAAAGTGGCTGGCTCTTGCTTGTGTTTGTAGCTTTACTTCGATACCCGGCTGGTAGCGACTTGTTTGTGTCGCTTGGAGACGGCTTGAACCCCCGAACGCCGACTCGTGTGACGTGAAGATCGCCTGCTTTTCTTTGTTATAGCTTGGCGCTTTCTGGAATTTTTTTCGCTTTCGGATCTTGTCACCCGCCAGATTCTTTTCTCGTGAAAGCCGATAGTGGTCCGGCTGAATTTTTGGAAAGGCATCTTACCACAAGTGTACTAGCACTCCTATACGACGTCACTTGACCGACCTTCTGAGAGTCATTTCTGATTGCCTTGGCGGTATAGACTCCGGGAGTACAATTGCGTCTTCGGTTAGCCCTTTGTCGTCTCCTTTTCTGAGCCGTGTTGCCCGCCTCTTCACCGGTACTTGGTGCTTTTTCTTGTTGGCATTATTCCTGATTTTCTGGTTCTCTTGCGAGCGCATCCGACGTACCTCATATGGACTCCGTCAAACTACCCAAGTTCAGTGGGGAGAGACGAGATTTTGACGTGTGGAAGAAACGTTTTCGTGCATTTGGCTTGATGCAAAAGTGGGCTCTGGCTTTGTCGTCGGATGGTGCCGCTTCCTCTCAACAACAAGTCGACATGTACTCCACATTGATTTTGCGCTGCCGGAGGACGACCTTTCCATTATCGAGAATGTTAGCGAGGATGACAAGACCTGCGGCCACAGTGCGTGGACTGCGTTAGTCAATCATTATGAGGACGATGGTATTTACCGGTGTACGGAACTATTGCAGGACTTGGAGACGCCGCAAGCGGACGGCGAGAGCGGCATTCAATATCTGAACCGGTTAGTTCGACTGCAACGACATCTTGCCCGAGTTGGGGACGTCGTCCACGACCGGCGTATCATCATGTACTTGGTGAAGGGCATGCGCAGCGAATACCACTTCATCACCGACACGTGGGACGTACACGACCTCAGCATGGATGCCGTCAAGCGTGATCTTCGTCAAAAGGGCATGCGCATCGAGAGTCGTACGCAATCACATTCAACGGAGCCCCCAACGCCTACGGCTTTTGCAGCGTCTCATGATGACTCGACGACTGAACTTTTGAAGCGGCAAGTCTCCGAGCTCCAAGACCAACTGAAATCTCTTCAAGGAGCTGCGACTACTCGTCGTACCTCATATGGCAGAGGCGGAGCGAGAAATTTTCGTGGTGTTTGCTATGGCTGTGGTAAGAAGGGCCATCGCAGGTCCGAGTGCCCCGTCAACAACACCGGAGGTAACTCTGCGCAAATGGACTCCCCGGTTGCTTTTCCGGCGGTCATGGACGTGACAACCACCCCTGCGAGGCCATTCTCCGAGGCTCGACACATGTTTGAGCGCGATGGGGAAACGTGGATGTGGTTGGCCGACAGCGGCGCCAGCCATCACATGACTAGTGTGCGCCGTGACTTCTGTGAGTATCGAGCGCTCACCGACCGGCTTTGGGTGAAGGGTATCAGCGCCCGCGCTGTTGGAGTGGGCTCGGTCCGAATCATTGTGAAGGCTGAAGATGGAGAGGAGATTCCTGCCACGCTAAAGAATGTGCTCCACGTTCCTGAGCTATCCCGTTGTGCGTCGTGGTCCTACTATCGACTTTTCAGCCTCACCCAAGCTCGGCGACAAGGTCATTCTGTGGTGTTAGCTGATCCCGTGGACCACCTTTGTCTTCATGCCGGTCATGGTGGTGGCGTGGTGGTTCCGTTGGAGCGCGCGCATTTATTGGTGTGGTTGCCGGCGCGGGTTGCTTCGTCGAATCCTACCGCTTCGGTCGCCACTGCGCCATCGGAAAAACGGTTGTGGCATTCCCGACTCGGTCACCTTGGCGAGTCGCAATTGGACGGGCTCTTGGCCACTCAGGTGGAGGGCGTGGCGTTTTCTGCGTCGGAGAAGTTGGGCTTCTGTGAGACGTGTGCTGTGTGTAAGTCGCACGTCCGCCGTATCTCTCGTGAGCCGGCTGACCGGAACGTTGGTGTCTTTGAGGTCATGGGCTTAGATTTCTGCGGTCCTATGAGTGTTCCATCCTTGTGAGGACGGCAGTACAGCTTGTGTGCGGTTGATTTCAGGAGCCGTTTCATGCTGCATGATGCGGTCCGCTCCAAGGATGAGGCTCCCGCCTCGTTCCGTCGCATGTTGACTACCATCCGTTCTCTGGGGCACACGGTTCGTCGTCTTCGGGTGGACAATGACACGGTGTTCTTAGGTGCTGCCTTCCGAAACCTCTGGATGAGTTCAACATCGCCGTGGAGATCACTGCCCCTTACGCGCATTGGCAGCATGGCCGTATTGAGCGGCAGTGGGGGACGGTGGTCCCGATGGCGCAGTCAATGATCCGGCAAGCCGCGCTGCCTAACTCGTATTGGGCTTTAGCGATGGCCGCTGCGGTGCATGTCCGCAATCGTGTGCATAGTAGCGGAGCCGGCGGTGTACCTTTCACCTCGGCGACCGGTAGACGAGCTGATTTGAGCTCCATGCGGGTCTTCGGCTGTCCGGCCTATGTCCACGTTGACAAGTCTCAACGCCGCAAACTTGACGATCGCGCGTGGAAGGGTGTCTTTGCGGGCTATGCTTCCGAATCACCTGCGTGGTTGGTGTACAATCCTGCTACTCGTCGGGTGGTGAGCAGCCGCAACGTGGTGTTCGATGAGGCTGCAGTCCTCTCCATGGGGGAGAGCAATGCGGAGCAACGCAATGATGATGAAGAGGACAGCATCCCGCGCACCATGTGTAGCGAAGAACCGGATACACCTTCGGGGGAGTCGACACTACGGGAGTCGCGGCAGCATTCCGGGTCGACGGAAGAGGAACGGGACATGCATTCGGGGGAGACTCCACGTGCAAGGTATAATCTTCGATCCACTGTTGCACCACAGCAATGCGTACCCAGTCCAAGGTATAATCTCCGTTCAGCGGGCGCTTCGGGAGATGGATGGACTGCGGGAAGTGCCGCAGCTATTAAGTCAGCCAGCAGCCCGACCGTTCAAGAGCCGGTGTCATACAAGCAAGCGCTGAGGAGTCCCCAATCGGGGGAGTGGGAGGCAGCTATCAAGAGCGAGTACGACTCACTTGTATCTCGGAAAACCTGGACATTTGTCCCTTGTCCTGCGGGTCGCAAACTCGTAGATTCCAAGTGGGTGTTCAAGCTGAAGCGCGATGCCAATGGACAGATTGCAAGGTACAAAGCAAGACTTGTGGCTCGCGGGTTTACTCAGGAGAAGGGTGTGGACTACCACGAGACCTTCGCTCTCACAGTGAGGGTGATTTCTATTCGAACGTTGCTCGCGCTTGCTGCTTATAATGATTGGGAGGTGGAGCAGCTTGATGTGGTGACGGCATTTTTGGAGGCCGATATCGAGGAGGAAATCTACATGAGGCAGCCGGAAGGATTCCGTCACTTCGACATCAATGGAGAGGAGCGAGTGTGCTTGTTGAAGAAATCATTGTATGGCCTCAAGCAAGCTCCAAGGAATTGGAATAAGACCATCACAGCATGGCTAGAGGAGTGTGGCTTTACCCAATCCAAGTTGGATCCCGGCATTTACGTCTTCGTCAAGGAGGGTGAGCTTTATGTCTTGGCGTTGTACGTGGACGACAATATCATCGTCGGACCAGCGGGTAGCTTCATCGTTGGGTTCAAGTCGGCTTTCGGCGAAAGGTTCAACGTGCAAGACTTCGGTCCAGTGTCTTGGTTACTTGGCATGACTGTCGAGCGAGATCGTGGCAGCCGCACCATCAGGATTTGACAACAGCAACACGTCTTAGATATGTTGGAGCGCTTCAACATGATGGGCTGCAAGCCAGTGGGCTCACCTATGGCAGTCGATGCTTTGAGCAATTGTGTGGAGACGTCGACATCAAGGTTGCCTCCCGGTCTAGTGCCGTACCAAAGCTTGATCGGCAGATTGTTGTATGCTTCCGTAAGCACACGGCCCGACATCACCATGGCTGTTAGCCACCTTAGTAGGTACATGTCCGACCCCTCTCAGTCACATTGGGAGCAAGCCAAGAGGGTGCTTCGCTACCTCAAGGGGACCGCAAAGTCGGTGTTGATGTACGGTGGCGCACCCTCATCAAAGCTGGTAGGATGGTCAGATTCTGACTACGCTAGTGATATTGGCGAGCGGCGCTCTCGCACGGGGTATGTGTTCATGCTCAACGGTGCAGCGGTGAGTTGGAAAAGCCAGCGGCAACAAACTGTGGCGTTGTCGACAGCGGAGGTAGAGTATATGGCGCTGACTGCGGCCACTCAAGAGGCGATGTTTTTTAAGCAACTACTCCACGAGTTTCACCAAGACTCCGGGTCTCCCATCACAATTCACGAGGACAGTCACAGTTGTATTGCACTCAGCAAGAATAGCATGACGACCGGACGCAACAAGCACATGGACGTGAGGTACCACTTCTGTCGGGAGAAGGTGGAGAGCGGAGACATCGAGGTGCAATATTGTGCGACGGACAACATGCTTGCTGATGTGCTTACCAAGCCATTAGTGAGTGCAAGGCATAGCAAGTTGTGCAATGCCATCATGGGATTGCCTGCGTAGCAAGGGGGAGTGTTGCGAGACATGGTTTTGTGTGATAATCAAGTTGCTACACAGCAATGTTGGTCAAGTAGCATCGTGATAGTACGGCTATGACTCAGCACTAAAAGATGATAAGCCAATCAACAATAGAGAGGATTAGGTTGCTGATAGTGGCAAGTTGCTGAGCGTTAGATATCATCTAAAGGCTCAGAATATATGTTGGCGTGTGCTTACCACAAGGTGAGTGCGTGTCATGTGATAGGCAAGTGCTAGGCACTTGCTGAGGGTGAGATGACATGTAGTGTCACTCACCGAGTGTAAGCATTCCTTATTGCCCCCTCAACTTTGACAGTATCTACGGTATCACAACGTTAACCCTAAAGAGCAAACAAGAGTGTAATGGGTATTTGGCTTTTTGGAAGGCCCACTACCGAAGTGGTGGTACTCCCAAGTTGCGTAGACTGGAGACGAAGTCGGAGGAGGATTTTTCGGAGTTTTTGAGATGGAGACATCCTTAATTCATGAATTCTGCGGAAGAACGCCGGCGGAACAAGCGAGATTGAAGGGTTTAGGATTTAGGGTTTTTAAGGTTTGCCTGATATATATTTCAGCAACTTCATACTTACATATTACTCTCCCGTCACGGCGGGAACGATGTCTGCGGTTTGTTTTTTGGCGAGGAAGTGTATTGACGGATCAACGGTGGGACGAGGGTGTTAGAGCAGGCGGCGGACAACCGGGAAGCAGCGCTAGGGCACGGCGCTCGCTAGCAGCCGCAAGACTGCAATAGCTTTAAGTATGCCATGGGGGAGAGGCATGAAGCTACGCATGACGGAGGAGGGTCGCTGTAGGAGGGGCGGCACGATGTGGCGGCGGCGATCTTTAGGATTGACCGGCGACGGAAATACCCGGTACGGGGGGCTTTTTGGAAAATATTCCCGTACCCAACATCTTTTGTGGTTTGGCGATTCGATCCCTACGTCCGACACAACTCTCCCCTAGTCGGTACCCGGTTATCGACTACATGTTGCCTCAAGCAATGTGCGTGTCATCATATCCTAGCACATTTAGCTAAGTGCTAGCATCAGACATTTTTTATTTCCTCTAAATGGTACCTGTATCTTCGCGATATTCAATGACTCTTTCATTGTCATCACGGCGGTACCATTGTATCGCCGTTATTTCCATGGATAGTATAGAGTTATAAGCAGTATCGCTTCTAGATAGTTCTAAAAGCTTGTGCGATAAGGTGAGACAAACGGTACATATAATCTCGGATAATCTGTATCACTAGTAAAAATTTGGTTTAGTTAGCAAACATCACAAGCTAGAGGTTCTAAGGATGTTTCTAGAACACTTGAGGCGTGGATTTTTAAGACGGGGACTTACTGGCCGAGGGAGAGACCCCGACCGGTACATACTAGATTTACGCCACACCAAATTGTAAGAAACCATGTTCCTAAGACAATCTTACTAATTCTCTCTACGATGTATAAATATATCTAGTAATTAGGTTCTACTATTAGTCTAAGATTGCCAACTTAGCCTAACCAAAGTAGCACCTCGCACGTGGTTACGGAGCCTCAAAACAACTACATGAGACGAAGATGTGTAACCGAGCATGAGAGAGACTACCATAGGAAGTCGATGGTCGACTAGAGGGGGCGCCTTATGGACCGATACAACCGACGTCGACATATGGTGGAAGAGAGGCAATGAGAGAAGGATCGAGTCCCACGATGAAGCCTATGTCGGTACACGTCACCGAGATTCTACAACGTCTAAGTAACCGAGTTGACACATTTTCGATTGAGCTATCTCAATTGCGTGACCACGTCGACAACGGCTTCAGAAATTTTGAAGGTTTAGTGTACAAAAGCCGAGAGACGGAGAATTTTCTTCGAGGACAACAATTGAGATCGGAGAGGACGCGAGAGATGCCGAGCATGATGCCGAACGATGTCAAACCCGCCAAGATCAAGAGCATCGCTACGACTAACATCGACGAGCGGAGAAACTAGTTCCGACATGCACGAGGGTATTAACGGTATCACAACGTTAACCATGAAGAGAAGAGAGGAGTGTATTGGGTATTTGGCTTTCTAGAAGGCCCACTATCGAAGTGGGGGTACTCGCAAGTTGCGCAGACAAGAGATGAAGTCGGTGGAGGATTTTTCGGAGTTTTTGAGATGGAGACATCCTTAATTCATGAATTCTGCGGAAGAACGCCGGCGGAACAAGGGAGATTGAAGGGTTTAGGGTTTTAAGGTTTTTAAGGTTTGCCCGATATATTTTTCAGCAACTTCATACTTACATATTACTCTCCCGTCACGGCGGGAACGATGTCTGCGGTTTGTTTCTTGGCGAGGAAGTGTATTGACGGATCAGCGGTGGGACGAGGATGTTAGAGCAGGCGGCGGACAACCGGGAAGCAGCGCTAGGGCACGGCGCTCGCTAGCAGCCGCAAGACTGCAATAGCTTTAAGTATGCCATGGGGGAGAGGCATGAAGCTACGTATGACGGAGGAGGGTCGCTATCGAAGGGGCGGCACGGTGTGGCGGCGGCGATCTTTAGGATTGACCGGCGACGGAAATACCCGGTACGGGGGGCTTTTTGAAAAATATTCCCGTACCCAACATCTTTTGTGGTTTGGCGATTCGATCCCGACGTCCGACACAACTCTCCCCTAGTCGGTACCCGGTTATCGACTACATGTTGCCTCAAGCAATGTGCTTGTCATATCCTAGCCCATTTAGCTAAGTGCTAGCACCTAACATAATTTATTTCCTCTAAATGGTACTTGTATCTTAGCGATATTCAATGACTCTTTTATTGTCATCACGGCAGTACCAATGTATCGCCGTATATTCCCTAGATCGTACATAGAGACTAGCAGTATCTCTTCTAGATAGTTCTTTCCTAGATAGTTCTAATAGCTTGTGCGATAAGGTTAGATAAACGGTATATATAATCTTAGATTTACCCTAGGGCACGTTTTGCCAAATATGTCAGCTTGCTTACAATTTGGCCAAAAGACACCCACAGACAGGGTCCGGGGGTCAATTAGAGCAGGATTATAGGGATGGGTGGGTGGGTTCGCGCGAAGCCTAGATTGGCTGAGCGCGAAAGCAGAGAGTGCCTAGGCTCGTGGCTAGCTACGGCTTATAAGGCACGGGCTAGCTAGAGATGACCGTTGGGGAAGTCGTTGGTCGTTGGCTGCGTCTAATTGTTCGGGCAAGGTGGTTGCCTTGCAGGCGAGACGCGCCGATATTAACGGTAACAATAACCGCTAGAGTTACTGTCCCGTACACATGATATTGGATATGCAAACCTCTAGATTCAAATCAATGTGACCATGATTTGTATCATTAGTAATATTTTGGTTTAATTAGCGGACAACACAAGCTAAAGGTTCTAAGGTTGTTTCTAGAACACTTGAGGCGTGGATTTTTAAGACGGGGACTTACTGGCCGAGGGAGAGACCCCGACCGGTACATACTAGATTTACGCCACACCAAAATTGTAAGAAACCATGTTCCTAAGACAAGCTTACTAATTCTCTCTACGATGTATAAGTATATCTAGTAATTAGGTTCTACTATTAGTCTAAGGTTGCCAACTTAGCCTAACCAAAGTAGCAGCCGATATTAACGGTAACAGTAACCGCTAGAGTAACTGTCCCGTACACATGATATTGGATATGCAAACCTCTAGATTCAAATCATTCTGACCATTTACCCTAGGGCACGTTTTGCCAGTTACCTAAAGCCAAAGGCTTGCACAACCAGAATTAGTGTTGCGGGGGGGACGGAGTGAGCCTGCCGAAGAACCGCCAAGCAGCAGGTGTTGGGGTCATGGTTGGGTCAATATATTTTCCTTCGGTCACAGAGCTGTTCTTGGCCCAGCCACCCATAAATTTGATTACGGGGAGGGGCGCGCCGATGCAGCTGGCAGCGGACGCCGCACCTTTCCGTAGGCTGTGCGACGTCCACTTGAAACCGGCGGGTGCGGATGAGTCGACGGTCCGGAGGGCGAGGGTGAGCCAGGCGGAGATGGTGGACGCGGCGCCCCACTCGGTGGAAGGTTCGGAAGGTGAGCAGCTCCAAAAGGCGAGTGGGGGTGGCGTGTTGTAGAATTTGTTGCAGAAGGTCGCGCGCTGCTCCGTGTAGTAGACGAGCAGGTCTGCCAGGACGGGGTTAGCTGCTACATGGATAGCGATGACAGGTTTATCGGCCGCGTCGCGGCGCTGGTCCCCTTTAGATTTGCGCACGAATAGGCAGATTTGTTGAGAGGGCCTGTCGACCACTAGGTCGCCGGTCTGGCAGCGGGCGCCAGTTTCGGCGCGGCAGAAAAACATGTAATTGACACACACCGCTAAACATGCTCTGAAGCGCTGCATCTGAGGGAGGGAAGCAGGGGTCCACGCGAAAGTTCTGTGTAGGGTGTTGGCGGCGTGTAGGATGTCCAGAGCGACTTGTGCGGGTAGCGGGAGGCGAGCGGCGGTGGGCAGCAGGCGGTGCTGTAGCATTTCGAGTCCACGGCGGGCGTCCGCCAGGAGTTCGCCCACGGCGATAGGTTGGCGCCGGTGGTCGCGGAAGAACTTGTTAATTGCGGAGAAGTAAGGCTGCAGCGAGCTGGCAGCGACCGTTCCCAAGAGGGCTAGCCAGGCCGTGTAGCGGACCATCGTGGCCGGCGTGGCCTGTAGCGGGGCGATATTTTCCTCTGCACAAAAAATAAAAAACTGTCGGATTGCGCTCTGGTAGCTCGAGTACGTAGAGGGCGCTAGCGAGTTGCTGAGTAGGGCAACCGCTGTAACCCCGAGCTTATCTGATCCTAGGAGGTCTTGAAAAGTTTCAGCCAGTTCGGAGGACCAGGGCGACTGTGCTGCTTCGCGGCGTAATCCGTAGCGCGGCGGTCCTGTACGCAGAGGGAGGACGTGCTGTACATGAGTATTTAATCGGTCCGGGCGTATCGCCCGGCCAATCGCACCGCGTCGAGTGTAGAGCCAAGAGGGGGTGCTAGCCGAAAGGCCACGATGCTCCAAGCGGGAGGTCCGACCCCTTCTCGCTTGCCTAGCCTGCCGGGGAAGAACAGGTCGCGGGACGCTGGGAAGTGTACGGTCTCGGTGGCCAAGCGGGCGAACGCGTGGTACCACGTTTTGTTTCGCCAGTAGGGGGCGATGACAGTCGCCGCGGCTTGAGCTTGTTCGAGTTTCGCGGCGAGTGCGGGTAGGGCAGACCAAGGGGGGTTGCAGTAGTTGTTCTCGCGTTTCCACGCCGCGTCGGGGAGGTGTAGGCAGTCGATGTCCTCGCACAAGGGGTCGCGCCAGCGGGCGTTGAAGCGTGGCAGTTGCGTGTTGAGCATAGAAGCGAACCGGTCGATTGTATGCGGGCCCCACCGGCGCTGAAGGTGGTTGAAGAGTTGAGGGTTTAGCTGCCAGTCTTCGGAGTCCATTTCGCGGCTGAGCGTGTCGGCCCAGACGTTGGCGGCTGACCGGATGTAGCGTGGGCGGATGTGGATGTCGTTGGTGTCGAGTAAGAACCACAAACGCCGTAGCTCCGTCATCATGACGGGTGACCGGGACGTTAGCTTGGTTAGGACGGCGACCACGGCAGTGTTGTCCTCGTGGAGGAGGACTTGTCGTCCTCGGAGTTGCGGTAGAAAGGATTCGACCGCGTGCCTGACCGCTCGAAGTTCCTTCCACGTAATGTGTTGGAGGCGGTCGGGGGCGCTCCAAAACCCGCGGGCTTGGTAATTGGCGTCCTCGTTGAGGACGGCTCCCCACCCGTAGTCGCTCGAGTCGGCGTGCAAATAGGCGGTCTCGATGGGCTTGTAGATCGACCGGCCGTTGTGTTGGGAGGGTACCGTGCGCCACCACTCGAGGTCGCGTCGGAGTTGGTGGGTGAGGCGCACGCGTCCCCCCCAACCGGTACGGGTAGCCAAGACGTTGTGGAGCTCGCGCAAAAAGAATCGGGCGGGCGCGATGGCGAGGTAGAGGAATTGCGCTTTTCCCGCGAAGGCTGCGAGTTGGCGTGTGGGTAGCCATCGTGCGTTGGACGCTGCTCGTCCGAGCAAGGCCGAAGCGTGTTGTGCGAGGTGTAGCAGTTTTTCGGGTGGGGCGCGAAACTCGCCGCGTTGTAAATCCACCGTGAGGCCCAAGTGGTCGCCGACTTGCGTTGGCGTCCATACACCTTTCTTGGGGTTGCGTTGTAGGCCGAGGCTGTCGAGCAGGGCTTGGACGCGCTGCCGGAGTAAGAGGGCCTCGTCGTAGGAATCCGCTAAGAAGAGGAAGTCGTCCATGTAGGGGAGTAGTCGGGTGCCTCGCCATCGCGCGTTCCGGAGGAAGCGCTTGGACGGGCGGCGTGGGCCGGCCGGTGTAGATGCGGGCGTGGGAGGAGGAGGGCGGCGGAGGTGGTTCGTAAACACTTGCGTGAGCTTGCAAAAGTAGTAGGCGGAGCCCGACCACCCCATGGGGAGGCATGCGAGGCGCCATAGGGTGCCGCGGTAGTTGACCGTGAAGTAGTCTCGGTCTTCCTCCCGGATGCCAAGGGTGTAGTACCCATCGGTGAGGTCGAGTGAGACGAAGTAGTCCCCCGGTCGAGATAGATGGCGGAGGTGCTTGAGGGTCTCGCAAGTCATGTTGAATGTTGAGCAATAGCGGTTGAGTTCTCGAAGGTCGATAATCAAGCGCCATTGATTGCATCCGGGTTTTGGCACCAAGAACATCCGGGAGACGTAGCGGGGGTTCGTAGAGCGCTCCCACGCGCCGCAAGCCTCGAAGCGTGGTAGTTCCGAGTTGAGAAACTCGAGTTGGTCGGGTGTGGCGTCTAGCATGGAGATGCCATGGTTGAACGGCTTGGGACGTAGGCCGTGCTTGAACTTCACACGTACGCCGTGGCGGATCCAACTTAGGACTTGGCCGCTCGCGCCGATGCGCTCCCACTCCCGCCATTTTCGACGTACGCGGTGGCGCATGAAGGAAGATGTCGGGGAGCAGGAATCGGCGCGGCGGGCCACACCATCATTTCTTGCTTGGGGTTTTAGCCGAGTCGGTCGGCTTGGGGGGTGGAGCGGCTCGTGCCGCGGCTGCTGCTGCAGCAGCGGCCTTGCGTTTGTCGGCGGCGGCTTTGCGGGTTCGAGCGTCGGGGCCGGTGGGCTTGTCCGGCGTGACCTTTGCGAAAGCGGCGCCGGCGGCGGCCTTGCTGGCGGCGTGTAAGCTGACTTCAAGCGTGCGGTCGACGAAAGCTTGGCGTAGCGCGTCCAATGGGCCGGAGACCGCGGTAGGGCGCGGTCGGCAAAAGCGCTCGTGTGCCAATTCGGCAAACACGCGGTCCGCATCTGTGCTCGTTTGTCCGCCCTTGGTGAGGCGGAGGAAGCCCAATCGAGTACGGGCGGCCTCCTCCGTCGCTGTGTGGGTGCGATGGCCCGCTCGGATGAGGGCAATCGCTGCCGCCTGCTCTGTAGGTAGAGGTGGGCCGTGCGACAACGTGTCCAAAGCCTCGCCAATTGCCGCGTTGGCGCAACTGTCGAAGAAGGCATAGCACCCGATGTGTAGGTACTCGTCGTATGCCGCTTGGGTGCGTTTGTCGCTTAGGGCGCGGGCGGTGTCGTCCGTGAGAGTCCACAGACGTGGCTCCTCGACGTCTCGAGGGGGACGTTCGAGGCCGGCCGGGATGACTTCGCCGTAGTAGGTGAAGTCGACAAACTCGGCCGCGGAGGGGTCGGGTTCGTCGTCGAGCAGGTCGATAGGTGGCTCGGGGGCCGCCTTACCACCCTCCGTCGCTGTTGCGTCGGCGGGAATGGACTGCTGTGGATCAGTAGGAGCAGGTGTAGCTGTGGTTCGTTGGAGCTGGGCGAGTAAGGCAGCGTTAGCCGCCAAAAACTGTTCCGTTATCCGTTGTTCCGATGCCAAAACTGCCGTACGAATCTGTTCGGCTGTGCGTTGTTCGAGTGAGGTAGCGTGAGGGTCGGCCGCTGCGGCGGATGTAGACTGCTCAGGCTGCATATTGGGGAATTGCGTAGCTGAACGAGGGGAAGTGTCGCGTGACGCTCGAGTGCGCATGGGACGAAAAGTAAGATTGACACCCTACTCGACTACGAGAGTCGAGACTGCATTCGCGCGAAGCCTAGATTGGCTGAGCGCGAAAGCAGAGAGTGCCTAGGCTCGTGGCTAGCTACGGCTTATAAGGCACGGGCTAGCTAGAGCTGACCGTTGGGGAAGTCGTTGGTCGTTGGCTGCGTCTAACTGTTCGGGCAAGGTGGTTGCCCTGCAGGCGAGACGCGCCGATATTAACGGTAACAGTAACCAATGTAAAGTAAAGGCACCTTACGGAGATTTTGCCGCATGAATCCAACCTATTGCGAGTAAATCGTGTAATTGCACTTGAACCTCTCGGAGCTCTACCACGGACATACGGTATGTTCGCTCATTTAGTGGTTCATTGCACTCGAGGTTAATGTCGAAGTCACACTCGCGTGTTGGGGTTAGATTGCATGTCTCCTTAATGTTGTCCGTACACTCGTTAAAGGAATCTCGCAACGATGTCATCCACTCGGCATCCCACCTCCAATCGAATAAGCAAGTCACACTTGATCACCCATGCCATCGGCGGGTTGTCCCCGGCCTATACTTGTGATGATGGCGCTTAGAAAGCGCCCGCTTGTCGTTGGAGCGCTTATGGTTGTCATGACTAATTGTTTTACTTTTTTCTCAAGCCAACGGAGTACTACCCGTCGAAGTCATGATACCACCTTTCATTGCAAAGCAAGCTCACAATCTCCGCCCAAATGACGTGCGCAATATTCGCATGTCCGACAATGGCATTTTTCCCCGCTCCTCGAAATCCGAATTATTCCACTAACACGCGACCACATGCATCCTCGATTGCAATCGTGTAGCTATGATGCCCAAAACGTTTCTAACCCACGACATATCCGTTGTGGCCGGCGGCCAAGTCATGATTGTGAAATTCGACTTGCTATGTAGCCACGCTAGGGTGGTTTCAACGGTGTGGGCGGGGTCCTCGGTTTCTCGGGATAAAGTAGTTGTGGTTCTACACAATCATTGGTATGTGTTCCGCCGGCTCTCGTAATACGAGTTGAATATGCTCGAGGTGTTCATCGGCCGTTAGACTTTAGATCAACACGTCGTCAAGAAATACGAAGCGGAGTTTGCCTAGATACTGGGCTAGCCTCGATTCATCATCGCTTGGAATCCGTATGGGGCGTAGCAGAGTCCAAAGGGTAAAACGTTGCACTTGGACATTCCGAAATGTGGTGGGAATGTTGTTTTATGTATGTCGCGCTCTTTGACTCAAACTTGGTGATAGGCCTAATACATGTCTAACGGATTGAAATAGTTAGCCCCATTATTAGCGAGTCGGATAATTCATCGATCCGGGGTAACAATGTACGGACTTTCCTTGAAAGGCCGTTGGGTATCCCGTAGTCTACGAACATACGCATGGTATCCTCATTCTCGCGTAAATGTAAAGTAAAGGCACCTTACGGAGATTTTGCCGCATGAATCCAACCTATTGCGAGTAAATCGTGTAATTGCACTTGAACCTCTCGGAGCTCTACCACTGACATACGGTATGTTCGCTCATTTAGTGGTTCATTGCACTCGAGGTTAATGTCGAAGTCACACTCGCGTGTTGGGGTTAGATTGCATGTCTCCTTAATGTTGTCCGTACACTCGTTAAAGGAATCTCGCAACGATGTCATCCACTCGGCATCCCACCTCCAATCGAATAAGCAAGTCACACTTGATCACCCATGCCATCGGCGGGTTGTCCCAGGCCTATACTTGTGATGATGGCGCTTAGAAAGCGCCCGCTTGTCGTTGGAGCGCTTATGGTTGTCATGACGAATTGTTTTACTTTTTTCTCAAGCCAACGGAGTACTACCCGTCGAAGTCATGATACCACCACTCATTGCAAAGCAAGCTCACAATCTCCGCCCAAATAACGTGCGCAATATTCGCATGTCCGACAATGGCATTTTTCCCCGCTCCTCGAAATCCGAATTATTCCACTAACACGCGACCACATGCATCCTCGATTGCAATCGTGTAACTATGATGCCCAAAACGTTTCTAATCCACGACATATCCGTTGTGGCCGGCGGCCAAGTCATGATTGTGAAATTCGACTTGCTATGTAGCCACGCTAGGGTGGTTTCAACGGTGTGGGCGGGGTCCTCGGTTTCTCGGGATAAAGTAGTTGTGGTTCTACACAATCATTGGTATGTGTTCCGCCGGCTCTCGTAATACGAGTTGAATATGCTCGAGGTGTTCATCGGCCGTTAGACTTTAGATCAACACGTCGTCAAGAAATACGAAGCGGAGTTTGCCTAGATACTGGGCTAGCCTCGATTCATCATCGCTTGGAATCCGTATGGGGCGTAGCAGAGTCCAAAGGGTAAAACGTTGCACTTGGACATTCCGAAATGTGGTGGGAATGTTGTTTTATGTATGTCGCGCTCTTTGACTCAAACTTGGTGATAGGCCTAATACATGTCTAACGGATTGAAATAGTTAGCCCCATTATTAGCGAGTCGGATAATTCATCGATCCGGGGTAACAATGTACGGACTTTCCTTGAAAGGCCGTTGGGTATCCCGTAGTCTACGAACATACGCATGGTATCCTCATTCTCGCGTAAATGTAAAGTAAAGGCACCTTACGGAGATTTTGCCGCAAGAAT
>JAPMLY010003482.1:15000-20033 GCA_026401115.1 Tetraselmis chui | reverse complement strand
GGTGAGGGAGGTGTTGAGTTCGACCCCAAGGACGCGGTATGTATCCGAGGGGCCTATGGTGGGGATGGGCTCCGGGGTGGAGTTGATGGTGATGAACTGTGATTGGAGGCGGGATGTGAGGAGGGTGATGTTGGCAAGGGAGAGGGCGTTGCCTGTACGCCAAAGGGCGCCGGTAATGCAGAATTTGCGGATGTTGACTGTCATACCTGTGTAGGCGCTGAAGAGGGAGAGTTTCCTTAATTGGATGGCCATGTTTGGGGTCGAGCCCGTGGCTAGGCTGAGGTCGCCAGCGAATCCGTGACCAGGGTATGTGGCTGTGGGTTCTGTTGGGTCGACGTTAGTGGCGGGGGGGCCTGGGCGGTAGCCCCGGCTACCCACAGTGAGCCAGCGAAGAAAGGGTTCAAGGAAGAGGGTAAACAGGAACGGGGAGAGGGTGTCGCCCTGTAGGGTACCTCGATTTATGTCTATGGAGGGGGTGGGACCATACGGGGTAATGTAGTCTGTGGATGAGACTCCGTAGAGGTGTTCGCATGCATCTACAAAAGTGGAGGGCATACCGAGTTGCCTCATGTGTTTGAGCATGATGCGGTGGTCTGCTGCGTTGAAGGCGCCCTTGAAGTCTGCGTACATGACGTAGATGTCTTTGTTGTGAAGTTTTGCGTCCTCCATGGCCATGATGATGGAGGAGAGGGCGTCGTGGATGTTGCGGTGTTCACACACACACACAAGGTGTGCATGCTGAATACAATAATCGGAGGGCAATGATGTAAAAGCGACGAGTAATAGATTTCAAGACGTCCGTTGTATGAAGGTGCCGTTTTCCACCGCCCCCTACCTCGTCCCCCGCATTGAACCACAGCGCAACTCTTTGGTTGATACATTTGGGGGCTATATGCATGTTTCTGTCTAGATTTGTAAAATTGTTAGCAATGCAACACGATATGGTTGTGGATCGTCAATGCGATTGAATTGCAAACGGGGTAATTCGGGAGTACCCATTACAGTTGACGATTTTTCTCAATAATGATTAGATACGATTCTGTGGCGGTTAGCCTCCTCAAGCTAAACGCTAGCACAAATCAGTTCAAATCTGTCTAGTTCTGTCGTTGCAAGATGACAAAATGATGTTGTTGAGAGCTGATGATGTTGAGAGGATGTTTATTCACTACTTGTACTTTAGTAGTATATGTTGTAAGTGAACAAATGAATTGTTAAATGGTTTTGTCACATCCCTCTAATGCACTGGGCTTAAATAGCTTTCTGCCTAGATAGCTTACGCCTGCTTGCTTCGCTTACGTGTCAGGCGTTAGGGTTGTCATCTGTCATCTGTCCTGAGACGCGGCTCGTCTAGCATGGAGAATCACGACGCGGCTCCTTCTGCATCGGAGAACTCGCTTAGGCGCGTCATCTGGCCAGTTAGATTAACTGTGCGTATCTGTACGTATCGGGAGGTACTGGTCGTACAGTATGCATCAGTACCCCTTATGAATATTGCAGTAGCAACGTACCCACGTTTGTACGTCCGTCCGATGGAAAAGCACGAATTGGAATTAGTAACGAGTACTTGTACAATATCATGCAATGTACTGTTGCAGGACTGTACTCGTCACAATTCTGACGTAGGTTTTTTATTTGTCTCAGATGATGGAAATGCCACTGAATTGTCAATTTTGTTACTATGATTAATGATTTATCTGCTGGTGACAAGTTTGGCATTAGAAAATAACATAACGAAAGGTGTATCGCGATGTGTCCAGAGTTCTAAGCATGGGGGTGGGCTTGGACATAAAGTCGTCAAAAATATTCCAAGAGTTGCGTGCCAATGATATTGGGCAGTGCCAATTATGAAAGCGATTATCTCCCCATGAATCATGAATACGGCGATTCGATATATTGCGTTCGAGCGCTATCCAGTTACGACGCAGCAATACATGTCTATCACGACCTGTACAACCATCCCAAAGAAAATGGGGTCATAATAGACGAATTGTATTCGCCATTGATTATGCCGAATGTTTAATGTCATCAGCTGCCCCCCCATCCATAAACCCAGTCTAATTCATTGATAGTTGTTAACTTTCTACGAGGCACGCGACATACAAATTAAAGTGGATGTGAATACAAGTGAAACGAATAATGATGAAGTCAAATCCAAATGTTACCATCTGTGTCACACTAACCCCCCTTCCAAGATCGAAATTGATTTAATAAAACCCTTTTCCTCGTATACGCCTTCGCGGAGGCTCCGCGGAGGCTCCGCGGGCCGCGGGCCGCAAGAGCGGGCCGCGGGCGTGAAAGCGCCTATTACCACTATCGTCGCCATGCCGTGAAGCGTTTAGCCCCCGACTCACAATTTTGCCACAACGAAAACCACAAGTTCCAACACGTAGTATCTATGGAATTTCTTATACATTCTTGGGGCGGTCGTATCATCGGACCCCGTTTCTTTTAACGCCATGCGTAGTGGAAGGAGCCTTGCCGCTCTCCTCATCGCGGCCTCGAGTTTGATGCTATCGGATATCACTCGACATTGTCCAGTGGGTGACACATGCCTGTATGTCGCCCTCGCTATCTATTTGATGGGCACGACATCGACTAATCAAGAGCAAGCGGTCATGTACCACTTGATGTTCGTATACTCGAGTGCGCCCGTAGGAGCTATGCAAAACGACCCATAGCAACACGCGCGCCGCTCGCCTTGACCATTTTCCTCATTATTCATAGGGGAATATGGTATATTCTCCAGTTGTGTAGTTGACATAGGACTACCCTCTCTTGTGTTGTTGTGGAGGCGATAAGGAATGGGCGGCGGGATGTGTCGCTAGGGATCACAGGCGCGGGGAATCACTACCGCACGAGCTACAGGTCTTCGGGCATTCTGCGGAGAAATGAAAATCCCGAAAACATTAAGGAAACCCCGTCATGGTGAAAATAATCAAAAATAATGCTCTGTGAGGGGGGGGGGGGGGGGGGGTCACAGAGCAATATTTTTATATTTTTCTGTTGAGACGTCACGTACCGCGGTCATACGAGTAAAGTACAGGTATCGGGACCTGAAAAATACGAGGAAAAGTATTTTATTAAATCAATTTCGATCTTGGAAGGGGGGTAACATTCCATGCAGATGAAAAAGTGCACATGCAGCATCCCAAAGAAAGTGGGGCGTATAAATTATTGAATGATTTGCATTGCCATTATCTTTGCCGAATGTTTATTGTCAGCTATCTACCCCCATCGATAAACCAAGTGTAATTCATCGATATTCGTCAATATCTTTATACGAGGCACGAGACATTTTAAAAATGGGTGCGAATACAAATGAAGCGAATAATGATCAAGTCAAATCCAAGTGATGCCATCCGTGTCACACTAACATTCCATGCAGATGAAGAATATAGTATTGCAGCATCCAAAAGAAAGTGGGATTTAAATTATTGAATGATTTGCATTGCCATTACCTTTGCCGAATGTTTATTGTCTGCTATCTACCCCCATCGATAAACCAAGTGTAATTCATCGATATTCATCGGCTTTATACGTGGCACGCGACATTTTAAAAATGGATGCGAATACAAATGAAACGAATACTTATTAAGCCAAATCTAAATGTTACAATCCGTGTCACACTAACATTTTCTGCGAATATAAAAATATAAATGCACTGATCTCGCAATGCTTTGTCGGGAGGAGCCGTCAGAGTAAGGGGTTGTTTGGAGGCCACAGCACAGCCACGTCAATGTGTTGGATGCGCGTGACAGAGAGCTCCAAGCACTGTCTCAGTGACCGTGTTTAAACAATGTGACTTGTGTGCATTGCCTGCGTGGGTGTATACAAGATACACAGCACCAGTTTCCCTTTAATCTAAAAATGAATTAATTGAAGTAAATATGCTCATTTACAGCAACTACGGTGATGGTGACTGCCCGACTCCTTAATGAAATGCAATAACGTGTCAGCCGGTGCACTTTGTCGAGAAAGAGTATACATAGCTTGAGTTGTGGTTCTAGAGAATGACCCGTTGTGAATTGATTTTCGAGCCCCACCCCCACGTCGCTGCGACTGACTACCATCACACAAGTAACACTCAGACTGACATGTATGCACAATCAATTCAGGATATGGTGGATTATGTCTCAGGTGAAGGACGCGTTCGTGATATGATGTCACTTTGAAAATATTGCTTACATTTCGCTAAGTTGAATCCCTCGTTTGCTGTCAGTTCACTGAATATGCGCACTGCGGCGTGGAAGTACCTCATTTCATCTCATTGACATATTTGGTTGTGTCCAAACCACGAACTCAACTCTAAATCAACATCCTCGTTAAGCAAGACAGCTGTCAGCTTGTGGTCGTAACATTGAGAGCGGATTGGCGAGCTTTCGGTGTGAGCAGCGCGGGGCTTTTCCATGCACCTTCATGTGATGAAGAAGTTGTACCTGCCCCACCGCCCCCCCCCCCCCCCCGTCCATGACACTCAAAAAATCGTCACTTGAAAGCAGTTATGTATCACCGTCGTCCCAAGGACAGCCATGCTCCCTCGCCCAGTTGAATACCTCTGCATGGTTTCTTGCCTTCGCAAGATAGCATACCTACTCATTCCAAGGGTAGCCTTGCTCCCTCGCCCACTACCACACCTCTAAATGACCTCCTCCAGCGGCTGCACTACAAACCCGCTCATCCCAAGGGCAGCCTTGCTCCTTCGCCCATTGCAACACCTCCAGATGACCTCCCCAAGTGGCTTTCCAACATACGTCTTCATTCCAAGGGCAACCTTGCCCCCTCGCCCATTGCAGCACCTCCAGATGACCTCCTTTAGCGGCAAGACTACATACTTCTTCATTCCAAGGGCAGCCTTGCCCCCTAGCCCATTGCAACACCTCCAGATGACCTCCTTCAGCGGCAAGACTACATACTTTTTCATTCCAAGGGCAGCCTTGCCCCCTCGCCCACTGCAACACCTCCAGATGACCACTTCCAGCGGCACCACTACATACCCTCCCATTCCAAGGGCAACCTTGCCCCCTCGCCCATTG
>JAPMLY010003482.1:0-10000 GCA_026401115.1 Tetraselmis chui | reverse complement strand
ATGGGAAGAGTGTATACATTTTGACGTGTTAAATTGTCGTGCGTGTTTGTATGTCTTGGTGTGCATATTTGTGTGTGGCGGTGTATCTTAGTGTCTACTGGTGTCTTTGTGTGTATGAACGCGCGAGAAGCGTTGCGCAAGTATGCGTATGTGCAATTGGTCTCGTGGTTGTATGGCTGTGTGTGTGTGTGTGTGTGTGCATGTGTGGTCGTATGTCACTCGTTATGTTTTATGGTCTATCTGTATGTGTACGTGTCTGTAATGTTTAATTTGTTCGGGAGGCTTCACATAATATTGGTGAGTGTGTGTGTATGTGTGTGTGTGTGTGTGTGTGTGTGTGTGTGTGTGTGTGTGTGTGTGTGTGTGTGTGTGTGTGTGTGTGTGTGTGTGTGTGTGTGTGTGTGTGTGTGTTTGTGTGTGTGTTCAAGTACCTCTTGTGATTTGTTTTTCTGTTACTGCGTTTGTGTTTGTTGCTGTGTATCTGACTACTTGTGTCAATCTCTGCACTCCTTTGGGTTTATCTGTATATTCGTGTGTGGCGTGCACGAATATAGGTCTATTTGTCTGTTTTGTTTATTTCTTTCCTGTTGCCGCGATTATTACTCTGTGTTTGATAGAGTGTGACTGTCTGTGTATCTGAGTTTAAGCATATTTTTGCTTTGCATGTCTTTGATTGTGCGTGTGTGTGAATGCGCAATTGGTTTTGCTAATGAAAAATGGATGCGTATGTGTCTGTGTATGTGCATTTGCGATTAATTCAATTGTTCATACGGGTTTTTATGTTATCTGGTGTCTGTGAACATGTGTGTCGTATACATGTACATATGTTGTGGTATGTGTGTCTATGTACGTATCAACAAGTTGTGTGTGCGTATATATGCATATTGTTGACACGTTAATTTGTGAAGCTGTCTGTTTATGTTGTTTGTCATTATGATCGTGTGAGTCACTTTATATGCGTTTTCTTGTGTTTGTTAGGTATCTTGATTGTGTGACTGTCCTTGTGCCTCTCAGTGTATGTTTGGAGTGTCTTTGATTGTGTGTGTGTGTGTGTGTGTGTGCGTGTGTGCATGTGTGTGTGTGTGTGTGTGTGTGTGTGTGTGTGTGTGTGTGTGTGTGTGTGTGTGTGTGTGTGTGTAAGTTTGACATATGTTTCTTTTCCTACGTCGGGTTTGTTCTTTTCGCTTGGGTATAAGAGTGTGCTTGCCAGTCTATAAATGCATCTGGTTGTGAATGTGACTGTTTAATATTTGTGCTTATTCTTTTGAATTTGTTTGCTTGTGTCTATGCATGTGTGAATATATGTGTGTGCTTCTGCTCTGTCGCTGCGTATGTGTGCCTCTGTATGTGCTTGACTGTGTATTGACTAGTTTGTGTGTGTGTGTGTGTGTGTGTGTGTGTGTGTGTGTGTGTGTGTGTGTGTGTGTGTGTGTGTGTGTGTGTGAAAGAATTGTGGGTGCGTGTACACGTTCATTTGTCTGGTCTTGTGTAAAAGTCTATGTATGTAAGGATCCTTACGCGCGTGTCTGTGCGTTTTGTGAGTAGGTGTGCGTTTGTCTGCCTCTGCGTTGTTTGTGTTTCCATGACTACTTTTCTGTTTATGACTATGTACCAGTTCGTATGTGCCTGTCTCGATATGTGCGTGCAGTTGTGTGTGCTGCTGCGTCAATGTGCGTCTGTGAGGTTCACAGCCTCTCTGTCAGTATGCACGTGCTTCTGAGAGACGGCCTGTGTGTTTGTGACAGTGTTAATGTGCATTTTTTGCTTGTGCGTATTTGCATCTGTGCAGGTGTATTTCATTTTCTTAATGTAGATTTCTGACTGTGTTTGTGTCTCAGTTTGCATTTGTGGGACTGCCATCTCAGTGTTTTACGAGCGAGCGTGGCGATGTGTGGTTGCGTAAAGGGTTTCAGTCCCGGACAATCGCGTAGTCGTGCCTAGCCCCGACCCTCGTCCCCGTCCTGTCACTGACCTAACTAACTTTCACGTTTTATGTGCTTTCACCCTCCCAACCCAAATGCTCGGCCCCGATCGCCTGCATCGGCCAAGTAGCGTTATTCCCAAATATCCCCTCCGCCGCTACAACGGAGTTAAGACGGCCACCCTTCACCCGTCCTCGTAAATCCCCTGAGTGCTGTGCAGCCACAGCAACGCGCCAGGGCCACCTCAATGAAAGCGACGGACCCGCCGGCCTACAAGAGCTCGGCCGGGATCCCACAATGCCGCCACCTCCCAACGTTTGTCAACTACAAGTGTGCCCGATGCCCTTCCAAGAGGCACGAGCCCTTACCCGCCCCCCCCCCCCCCCCCCCCCCCCCCCCCCCCCCCCCGCAAGGGTCTCGTCTATCCGGTAGTGGGTATCGAGGAGGAGGTGGGGGGGGGGGGGGGGGGTCAGGTCGCCGTAGCCGGTTCCGTCGGGCCGCGGGTGCACGGAAATTAGTCAAAACCCTCCGTTTGGGGTTTTCCGGCGGCGCCGACCCGGAGGGTCGTTGTCGCTAGATCTTGTCGCCCCTTCCGTCGCGACAGGCCTCCTTGCCGCCCAAGCCACCCCCCCCCCCCCCTCGGGAGATGTATCTCGTCGGCGTGGCGGCTCGCTAGTGAGCGCCCTACCCTAGTGCTGCTCCCCAACTAGCTCGACGCTGGGTACGGACATTAGTTCAATTATCCAAAAAGCCCTCCGTACATGGCCTTCCGGCGGCGGCTGATTCTGAGGATCGCCGCCGCCTCACATAGCCGCTCCTCCGCCTGCGACCGGCCACCGGCCTATGCCATGTCTTGCCTCCCCCCTGAGAAGTGTCGACCGGCACAGGGATTGTCGGCGGCTAGCGAGCGCCCTTTCGTGGCGCTGCTTCCCGGCTGGCCACCAACAGCTCCAACACCCACCCCCCACCGCTGATCCGGCCGTACCCTCCTCGTAATCAAACGCTCCTGAAGTACAGGTCCCACCCCCTCGAGGTAGGACTGTTCTTATTAGTATCTGTACGCGAAAAAACATATCGGACGGGCCGAGTGGGAGATCTCGGTGCCGGTATTGCACAGAAATTGTTTTTTCAAATACCCTATGTACATGGCTTTCCCGACAGCTGCTGTTCCCGCGGATCCAGCTGTCGGCCCTCTTAGCCCCCTACCGTGCCAGGCCTGGCACAGCTACGGGGTTTCCAGCGCCCACCACGGGGAGGTGAGGGGATGCCGACGGGCCTGCGAGCGCACCCTCCTCCGGGGCCGCCGCCGCTGCGCCGCCGGCGGGCGCCGTGCTTGTTCTACTGTGATAGTCAGTGAGGTCCATTTGTATGATCTGGACCCATATATTTATTGTAAGCATATGACTGGGCTACGAATAGCGAGTGAACCTCCTACCAATGGCTCGGAATGACACCCCCATTTTTAAAATCATAAAGGCGAGTGTGCCGAAGGTTTGTGTTTGTCTCAAATAATGGGAATTTCATTGATTAGGTTATTTTGGTGCTATGCTTAAAGCTTCGATATGAATGCTATATAAAATGTTTTGGGATTAGTTGAGCATGACATTGGAAGGTCCATCGCAATGTGTCATGTGCTTGAAGCACAAGGTTGGGCTTGAAAATACAACAATCAACAGTAGTAGAAAAGATAGAAAACATGTTGCACGCTAATATCGCACAAATTGTGTAAGTGTTCTCCCTTTGACTCATAAATGCGGCGATACGAAATAATGTGTTTGTGCGCTATCCAAACATGACACAGCATTGTGAAACAGGACCTGTGCAAGCATCCCAAAGAAAGTGGGGTTTGAATTATTGAATAATTTGCATTGCCATTATCTATGCCTAATGTTTACTATCTATGCCATTGTCTATGCAAATATAGGGCAAAGAAAATTATGAACATGATCCCGTGGTGCACACAAATATCGCGCATCGCAAATTATGAAAAGGTTCTCCGTTTGACCAATGAATGCGGCGACAATGCGTTATGAAGTATTATGTACGAGCGCTATCCAGCTATGACACTTTGCATCTCATTCAAGAGTCAGGCAGTCCCCATTATCGTCGTCGCTGAAAATGAGCATTTGAACTTATAGAGTATTCAAATTTAGATACAAGAGGAATAGGAGCTGTGGACCTTGTATAGGCACAGCACACGCAGGCAATGCACACAAGTCATTTTGTTTAGACATGGCAACTGAGAAAGTGCTTGACTCTCTGTCTCGAATCAAGTAAACCCCAAGGCGTGGCTGTGCTGTGCGATCATAACTATGGATTTGCCCTGAAGGCTCCTCCCGACAACGCAATGCAGATTCAGCGCGTATATAATATTTTCCATTTGCATTAAATATTTGTTGCTACACGGGCAGAAGCATTTGGATTTGATTTCACCAATATTAACTTCCATTTTTTGGCATACCCTGCTGATACGCCGAGTGAACGAGCATCAACTAAATATAACTTGTTTATCGATGGGTGGCAGCAGCTGATGGGAAACAATCTGCATAATCCATGGCGACCTTGTAAAAGACAATTGAAGATGCCGACCTTGTATAGACACATACAATGCAGATAAGTAATACTGTGTTACAGATATTGACCGAGAATGCGCATGAAAACGCGTCTCACATCAAACACTATGACGTTGCTTTGATGTGGCTTGCTCCGACACATGTGCTCCCGACAAAGAACTGCAAATTGAGTCGATCTTTCTCATTTGCACAATATGGTGATACACGGATGGCAACGGTGAGGCTTTTCATCTGCATTGATACTTTCAAACTTGTGGACATCCCATTTTATGCTTCGCGCGAATGGCTTAAAGTAAACGACTGTCAATGAACCATACCTGATTTATCGATGGGGGAAAGAAGCTGACAGCAAAAATTGGTCAACTATCGAAAATGGCAATGTATCAGTTCATTCAATTACAACTCGCTTTCTTTGAGATGCCTTCGCAGGTGCTAGAAATTCCTGTGCCGTACTAGGATAGCGCTCACACGCATTAATTCTTATCGCCGCATTCATGGGAAGAACGCTTTCATAATATTGCATTGCAAGATATTTACATGCCAATGATTCCTGCTCTTTTTACTATTGCTGACTATCGAATTTCCAAGCCCACCCCGCCGGTGCTCTGAGCCCTTGCCACATAGTCATACAGCTGCCGTTATGCCATTTCCACACTGTCACACTGGCCACCAGACATTCAATTTGTCATTATGAGAGCACTAAGCGTAGCATCACAGCAACTAATTCCCATCATTTGAGACAAATACATAACCTCCGATGTCGTCATCGTCTTTAGTGATTATTTAAAAATTTCTTCAACTGTAATGGGTACTTCTGAATAATGGGGCAAATGGGGCATCAAATTTCGCTCTCTAATCGAATCTACGCTCCGCCACCATATCGCTTTGCAGTATTGGCTAAACCAATAAAGTAAAAATGCATAGCCCCAAATCACATCAAACCCAGAGTTGCTATGTTGCTCAATACATAGGACAAGGCAGGGGTGCTGAACGGCACCTTCTTACAATGTGGGTCTTGAACTTGTTTTCGGATCGTTGCAACATCGTAACCCCCTCATTATTGTTTCAGCATTCATACCTTGTGCGCGCGCCTGTGCGTGCGTGCGTGCGTGTGTGTGTGTGTGTGTGTGTGTGTGTGTGTGTGTGTGTGTGTGTGTGTGTGTCTGTAACAACGAGTTTGTGCACTACTACGGTCTAGCATGTGTTTTTCTTTGGGTAGCAGGATGTGTGTGATCGTGTGTGTTTGCTTGTTTCAATCTGCATTCGTTTGTGACTGCATATTTATGTTTGAGCTTATGCTTTTGCGTGTGAACTTGCCTTTTTCTTTCACTTTACTCGATGTATGTACATATACATGTTGCCTTGTTAAATTGTTGTGCGTTCGTATGTTTGTATTGGTGTGTATATTTGGGTGTGGCGGTGAATCTCTATGTCTGCCTGTGTCTTTGTGTGTATGAACACTTGAGAAGCGTTGCGCTAATATATGCTTATGCGCAATATATTTCGTGCTTGTATACCTGTGTGTGTGTGTGTGTGTGGAATTTTTTTTGCTTTGTTTGTATTTGTTTGTGCGTGTGTGTGTGAATGCGCAATTGGTCTTGCTAGTAAAAAATGGATGCGTCTGTGTCTATGTATGTGCATTTGCTCTTTTTTCAATTGCTCATACGGGTTGTTATGTTATCTGGTGTCTGTGAACATGTGAGTCGTGTACATGTGTACATTTTGCGGTATTTGTGGCTGTGTACGTATCAACAAATTGTGTTTGCGTATACATGTATATTTTTGACATGTTTATTTGTGGGGCGGTCTATTTTGGTTGTTTTGTCTGTATGATCGTGTGAGTAACTTTATATGCGTTTCCTTGTGTTAGATGTGTTTCATGATTATGTGCTTATCTGTGTGTGTCTAAGTTTGATATATGTTTTTTTCTATGATGGGTTGGTTTGTTTCTGCTTGGGTATGTGAGTGTGCTTGCCAGTCTACAAATGCATGCAGTTGTGTATGTTTCTGTTTTGTTGCTGCTTATATGTTCCTCTGTGCTTATGTGTGCCTCTGTGTGTGTGTGTGTGTGTGTGAAATGAGGTGTGTGTGTGTGTGTGTGTGTGTGTGTGTGTGTGTGTGTGTACGTGAGAGAGTGTGTTTGAGAGTGAGAGAGGGGGAGTGTGTGTGTTTGTGGGGAGCTGCGTTTATGTTGTCATGCATGTTGTTTTAAGAATAGTACAGCCTGGGCGTATGTTTGGGTTTATCATAATTGTTACGCATTCAGATACTCCATTTATTTTCATATCAATGTCTGCCTAATTTGTTCGGTCTCTGAGGACGTTTGCTTGGCTATGCTGCAGGTGTGTATTTTTTTACTGGTTTTTTGTTTTCATTTGTAGAGATAGGATCGTAAGAGGTGCTTGAGAGGGTGACAGACGAAGGCTGCGCCCCGTGACGAGGGCTTCTTGCCCTGCCACCGCCCGTGGATGTCAATTGTCCGCGGCGAAGGGGGTCAGGGCGCAAGGGTGCCATTGGGATGACAGGCGGACAGACAATCGGGCCGCACGGACGGACCACCTGGAGGTGCTGTGGCAATGGGCTATGAAGCAGGATTGTCCTTGGGACATATGCACATGCTGGAATGCTGCTGCAGGTGGTCTACTGGGGTGATATAGTGGGTACAGACACAAGGGTGCCTCATAGATGTGCGGGTCTGTAATGATACCGCCGAAGGAGGTCATCTGCAGGTATGGCAATGGGTGAGAGCGCAAGGCTGCCCCGGCGATGAGTTGGTGTATACATAAGCCGCTGCAGGAGGACATCTAGAGGTGTTGCAATGAGCGAGGGAGGTTGGCTGCCCGTGGGATAAGTAAGCCGCTGCATGAGGCCACGTGCAGGTGTAACTGGTTCAGTGAGTGAGGCTGCCCTTGGGATAAGGGGATATGTGCGAGGGCGGAGCGTGCTTTGCATTTAGAGGTGTTCAACTGGGCGAGGGAGCATTATTGTCCTTGTCACGACGGTAACATTTAACTGCTGACGAGTGCCGATTTGTTATTTGGGACTCGCCGCGGGACACTCATCGGAAAATCGACAATCCGCACTCAGACATTCCGACAACAAAGAAACAGCTAAGCGAGGAAGCTTGGAATTCCAGCTCGCGCTATGAACGAAGGACTCAACCATATTAATGAGATGAAATCGAGTGCTTGCATGTTGCGATGGGCATGCATATTAAATGTTCAGACAGCAAACAAAAGAAAGGATAATCTGAACGAAACGTAAACAGTATTTTCACTGTCAGCATATCATGTACACGGCATAAAGGGTGCCTTTAGCTGTTGCATAATCCAACATATCCAGAATTGACTGTGGATACGTGCCAGTGGTTGTCATTTGTGTTATGGTATTGGGGGGCTCGGATTGCAATTCAAAAGGGGTGATACTCCAAACCACAACTCAGTGTTTACATATTTTCCTCGATATGTCACTCAGTGTTGCATCGGTTGTTATTTCCATCCAGTTGTCACGCAGTCTTCATCACCGCCGCCATCGCTGAAATTGAGGTTAATTTCCAATGACACATCGCTTTAGATGAATTGAAAATGTGTGGGTATATACTGACAATAGGCATGCAAATGTGAAATATACTGAAAATGTGTGGGTATATATTTGAAATTGAATGTGTACAAATGAATGAAACACACACACACACACACACACACACACACACGCGCGCGCGCGCGCACACACACACACACACACACACACATGAAGATAAACCTTTAGACAAAGAGACATACAACCGGAAAAATAGGCATGCAGAAAGTTATAGAAAAATAGGCAACCAAGCATCTGAGCAACCATTAAGGCAATGACCGATGACCAACAGACAAACAGAGGCACAAACATTTACAAGGAAAGACTAAAGCATAATCATATATAGTTAGACACACCAACCGAGACAAAGAGCGAGGCCGACTGGCAGACTCGTAGACAGACTGCCTGTCTGGCATGGCGTATATCAGTAAATAAAGGTTTAACAAGCAGGTTACGGGGACGAGAAGAGATAATCGCTGCCGCTTCCTTATTTGGAGCTTCGCCTCTTCACGCTGAGTGATTACGTCACTTCGCTGTACCAGTGAGCAGTTTTGGGGAATATCCATGCCGTCAATGCCGCCCTTCACTTACTGTAAACTTCGTCTCCTCATTTCGAAACGCTAAATCGTCGATGATCAGGAAGTGTGTGCTCAGTTCTCTTTCGATGCCCCCTTCGCCGCATTCTTGTCGCACCCGCACCCTTCCCTCATTGTTCTCTTTTATGTGTTGTATGAAAGTGCAGCAACCCGTTTATTGATTTATATACTTCAAAGTAAAACATAGAGCTACATACTCACTCGGCAGTTGACGTCTGCAAAGTTAGCACGAGCTGAGAGCGACACAGAAGTAGACGGTGTCGTTGAATTGGGGCGATCTTAAAGCCCCATCGAAGTTCTCATATGAGGAACGGACGGCTTATGGGCCCTTTTCCTCCATAAGCGACACGCACCAAACTTGATTTAGCTGCTTACGGTTTCGAATCCTGGGCACCCACCGGCGTTCCGTCCCACAGCTTCTCCAAAACTTACGCTTCACATGTTTATGCCCCTCCATTGTAGGCGTCGCCGGTAAATTGCTATGAGGCACAATGGCCCGCGAGGCGACCCACACTATATAGTCTCGACGATAATAAAACAGCAGGGCCTATTACAGTGCAGAGCATGGGTTGTTCGGCAGTAAAGCAGGAGCTAGATTCCATCGATGCCTCGACTCTGTCGAAATATTGATTTGCTGAATGGCGGACTCCAGGCTCAATGACACAACTAGGGGCACGCCTTAAATGCATGCGGGTATTGTTGCATCCTCATAGCTCAAGTCGAAACAATATGTCTATAGATTGCTCGACTGCTGTTACCACCAAGAGGGGGATCGATGGCGTAGGATGCACAATCATCGCTGTACGCAGCAGCCGAGGGTGCCCTATCGCTGTTGCTGCCACTAAAATGAAGACACACAACCATCACAGCCCTCAATGACTTGGACCGGAGGGGCAGCCGCTCGCATCTAACCATGCCAAAATATTTTTTATTGGGCCCTACCGACGTCCTTGTGCGATAGCCCAGGGGCAGCCTTGACTCCTTGCCCATTGCAGAATCCCGGGTTTTCCACCAGCAACTAAAAAACAGGCACTGAAGTAGCCAGTTGTTGAATCATCCCGGTCATCATGTGGGGAAATTACCGGGGCGGGTAATGCTATTACTGACAATGATGCACCATAATAGCTAGTGCCTCGGGAGAATGCGTAGTGCACGTTCCACATAATCATTGGTACGTAAACCACATACGAAACGGGCGGTCATCTTTGGAGCCTCCATACGGCCTCCAATAAATCGAGATATGTACCTGTTCGCCGGCTTAGAAATGCGGCTTCTGTCCAGGTCGACACGTTTTCGAAGAAATCCCGGTCATCACGCGCGGCTGCGCTCC
>JAPMLY010003481.1:0-18501 GCA_026401115.1 Tetraselmis chui | reverse complement strand
CCCCCAACTTGACCATCCAGCTAAGAAAACTCTCCCTCTCAGCGCCTACACCGGCATGACGGTCAATATCCGAAAATGCTGCATCACCGGCGCCCTCTGGCGTACAGGCAACGCCCTCACCCGCGCCAACACCACCCTCCTCGAATCCCGCCTACAAACACAGTTCATCTCCATAAACTCCGTACCGGCCCCCATCCCCTCCATTGGCCCCAAGGACACATACAGAGTGCTAGGGGTCGAACTGAACACCTCTCTTAACTTCACCAAACATTGGCAAGAACTCAAACGTACCACCGCATCCCTCATCACCGCCCTCTCCACCTCCCCACTAACTCAATCCCGCAGAATCAGGGTCATCCGTGGACTCCTCATCGGAAAGCACTTCACCCTCCAGCTCGGCCTCTTCACTGACTCCCAACTCGACACTCTCGAAGGACAAATCTGCCGCGCACTCCGCTCCGCCGTCTCCTCGGTACGTAACCTTCCCCGCACTGCCCTTCACCGCCCTACCTCAGACCTAGGATACGGTCTCCCCTCCCTCAAAGCCCACGCCGCACAACTCACAGTCTGTCACCTTCATAAAACCATGAACACCTCAGGCTACAGAGGCCACATGGCCCGCGCACACATACGCACCCTATCCACCACGTACTCCCACTGGCCCTCGGAATCCATCATGTCAACCTGCCTCACCCCACCCACACTAAAGTGCTTAGTCCGCGCCCAACGGGATGCGGGCACCATATTCCACAACATCCCTCCACTCTCCCTCACCAACCCTATCGCCTCCACTATCCGCGCCCACTTCACCACTCAAGACAACGCCCTCCTCACCTCACTCCGAGACAAAGCCACACACATCACCGACCCTCACACATACAAACAAGCCTACTGCGACTTCTCCCCCCGCAAAACACACGCCTCCCTCCTACCCCGCCTTACCCCCCTCTGGAAAAATAACATCACCTCATGGTCACAAGTCCTCCTCAGAGCCACCTCATCCTCCTTCATCCTCAAATCATGCAAATCCATCACTACACTCACGGGGTCCACCACCCCACTCTCAGTTCCCATCCGCCTCCTCGCCGCAATCCTCACCGAACCCCTCGATACTATACACAACCGCCTCCCCATCACAAACCTCAATACCAACCAGGCATCCCCCCCCACCACCATACATCCCTCGTGGATACCCCTCCTCTCCCCCCACCTCCCACGCTCAACCCCCACCCTCCAATCCGGCATCAACACCGCCCGCACCGCTCACCCCACCCCCATAGCACCCATCACACACCTCGACACAGAATACCTCACCCCCTCCGACCACCACTACCCCCCCTGCGACGTAACACGCATCATCTCCAAACACAAAGACACGGAATACGGACAAACACAATACATGGTTGAATGGGCCCCGGAACACCTCACGGAATGGGACATACAGCTACAACACGACGACGGCTTCCGCCTCATCTCCTCCACTCCCACAACGGTTTGCCTCCCCACCCCCTCCCCCTCTGCCTGCTCCATCTGTCATGAACCCCTACACACAGAACCCTCCTCCGCATGCTGCACATGCCCGCACTTTGCCATACACTCCCAGTGTCGCCCAACTCAGGGCCCCGACACGTGGCAGTGCGACTGGTGCGCTCGCGGCCAACACCACGACCTCACCCATCTCCACGAAGTGCAGTGGGCCCCGTGCCTACAACTCCATGTCACCATCAGTGAGACCCCCTCCGGCCCCACCGCCCTCACCGCATTTAACTCCGGCTATGTCCCCTCCACCACACCCATTCTGCCAGACCCCGGACCCCCTCCGTGGTCACACCCCCTCATCACATTCAACCATGACCCCATCAACCCCGACCTTGACATGCTCCCTACCGGTAAATTCGCTATCCACGCACACCCTTCACTCCCCGACACCACTATACTCTGCACCCCCGACGGCCGCGCAGTCACCACCCTTAACGGCCCCCGGGTCCGCCACCTTTACCAACTCTTCCGCCCCGACCTCTCTCGTCATACGTTCGAAGAGGAGGTCTACCACCTCCTCACACGTCTAGGCTCCCGATCAGAAATCCACTCACCCACGCCCGCCACCACCACCCGCAACAGATGGGCCACCAAAGAGGACCTCCTCACCGCTCTCAGTCACACATTCCGCATCCAAACAGAACTCTACTCCGACCCCCTCAATAAATCCCTTCACTCCCACACCTATCACTCCCTCTACCCCGAAGACATAGTCTTCTCATCCAGCGGCAGCAACGCCCCGCACACCTGGCAAGGCACCAACATAGCCAACCCCGAATACGACCACGATTGCATGAGACGAGCCATGGAACACGCAATCACCAGCGCACACATCACAGCCCCTCATACACCCAGCGCAACCATCCTCATCCTCCCCCGCTGGGAACACACACCATACCGCCACACCAAATACATCGACTCACCATACACCCATCACCTCTACACCCTACCTAATGACGCAAACACATTCCTACCCCCAGACCAACACACTGGCAACCCCACCCCTACCCCCTTCGGCACACGCTGGATGGTAGACATATACCTCGTCGCTAACCCCCTCGCACTCTCCACCCTCCCATCCCCCACAGCCATGAACGCCCTCCATAACACCCTCGAATCCATCTACGACACTCACCTCCCCAACCCCACCATCACCCCCCCCCCCTCCACACCTCCTTGTCTCCTACTCACCCCACTCAACAGGTATATACCACCGCCCCCCAAACCCAACTCACCCCCTCACTTACCCCCTCCCGGAACGCGTACACCTAACGTACCCTCCCACCAGAGGCACCCCTGCTTGGAACAGGCAGGACTTTGTATATACAGACGGCTCGAAAAAAGGTAGCTCGACCCCCCTCAGAGCAGCAGCCGCCCACCCCGCTTCGGACACCAAAATCAAAATCTTGGTGAACTCTACCCCTCCCTCACATACAATAAATCGTGCCGAATTAGCAGGCATAGATGTAGGCCTCCAAAATGGCCACACCCACCTCCTCACAGACAGTGCATGCTCCCTTCGCCTAATTCAAGGTTACTTAAACTGCCCTTCCGCATACCGCCATAACATTCACCGCGACACCCTCTTATCTATCACACACACCCTCCAAACCCGCTGCGCAGCAGGCATCCGCACACACCTCGGTAAAATCAAAGCCCACAACCACTCCATCGGTAACGACCTTGCAGACACCCTCGCAAACCAAGTCGCGGATGGCCAACCACCAGATACTATATACACCACAGGTTCGGAAGTCACGATAGGCCACTGGACATGGCCGTACACCCTCATCCCACAAACCCTAGGCGAACCCATACCCTACAGATACACCAACCTCAAATCCGACGCACACAAATGCAGCACACAACACACACACACTCCTCTCTCGGATACAACCAAACACGGAGCCCTCCTCGCCCGCGCCGCTGAGGACGGCGCCGACTTCTCATACCACAAAAAACACTCCTCCCTCACAAATATCCAGTTCACACACAAACAAGAATTCATGTGGGGAGTCCACAACACCCGCCTACTTACTCACAACCCCACCCTGCGTTGCCCCCTATGTGGCCAATTCACTAGCAACGGCCACATGGCCGGTAACTGCCCCTCTATGTCTGGACTAAGACAGGACCGACACAACAGCGCTCTGCAACTCCTACTATCCCTATTGGAACGCCACAACGGAGGACGCTGGGAGACCATCACCGCGGACTTCGGTAACAAACCCATAAAATCGTTTGAATCCCCCACCCCTGCCCACTCCCCACTCGACTGCCACCCTCCTCACCCCACCCACATGCCCACCCGCCTTGTTGCTGCTGATGAAGGTCTCTCACATGACTCCCTAACATCATGCCCCGCCGTCCTCCCCCCTGAGATTCTCCCCCCACGGCCCCACTACTTCGTCCCCCTGCACACAAACCTGACTTCATCCGCATCCTCGAACCCAGATTCATTGGCCACTCCAACGGTCGCCGACGTTATGCATCCATAAAAAAGATTCAGATAGGGGAATGGAAGTACTGCACAGACAACAACCTCACTCACACGGCCGACCTCATACGTGCCAAATACACACCCCTTGCGAACGCCATCAGAAACCACTGGCCAGGCACAGTGGTCGACATCCTCCCCATAGTCATGAGCCGCACAGGTACACCGCACTCCTCCACTATCACGAGTCTCACCTCCCTTCTCACCGCCCGCACATACCCTCCTGATAAACTCGTCTCGAAAGCACGCCTCGACACATCACGCATTCTTACACAACTCCATACGCATACTGTCCAATGGCTCCATCACCTCCTACGCATATACCGCATCAAGTCCCGCACGTCCTCCCGCCGCGCATCCGCACATTGCCTCCACGCACGACCCTGACTACACACGTCCTTCACCTCTACTTGCACCCTCCCCGGGGGGGAGTAAAACCCCCGAACACCCTTGGAGAGGTTGGATTAGGTGGTTAACGGTCTAGCCCTGACTTGTAAGTTCCATGTATGGCATAGTTGGGAGGGCCCAGAGACAGCAGCCGACGCATCCGGCTTTTGGTGAAAAACCGGCGTATACGGTACATGTTGTAAACAATTTCAATTTCAATTTCAATTTTCAACACTCCCCTTGACTGAGGAGCAAACTGTCATTTTGTAACAGAGGAATTAAGCAACAGAGCAGCGCATCACAGTTGAGACAATTTTCTCGAACTGTGGATTGGGAATGGGTTTTGTGAAGATGTCTGCAAGCATCTCATTGCTCGGGACATAGTAGATTTTCACCAATCCGCCTTGATGCGCATCTCGTACAAAATGGAGGCGAATATCCAGATTTTTAGTCATGTTGGAGGTGTTGGCCGTAGTTGCAATGAAAATGCATGCCTGGTTGTCTTCACCGATTGGTGTAGCATTATGTTGAGGGTACCCCAACTCACTGAGCATTTGTCGCAGGAACATAGACTCATGCACAGCAAGGCTGAGGACCTGGTATTCTGCCTCAGCGGTGGACAGTGTGACAAGTGGTTGCAGACGGGAGCACGCGCTTATAGCGCCCCCACACAGGAAGAAGACGTAGCCAATGGTTGCACGGCATCCACTAGGATAGGTGGTCGGGTAGTTGGCATCATTGAATCTATGTAATTTGAGCTCCTCCCCTCCCAAGGTAATGCTTATGGTAGTGGTGCGTTGAAGGTACCTTAGGCATGTTTTCGCATCCTCCATGTGCGCAAATGTGGGCTTGGACATAAATCTGCACAGTCTGTTAACGGTTTCGGTGATGATGTCTTGGGGAGTTGCTAATGACGCATAGAGTAGAGCTCCAACGACGTTGCGGTAGAGTGTAGAAGTTTGGTCGTCCAGAAGGGGAGACTCTTGTGGGTCATTAGCTGATGTCGGTGTTGCTGCAGGTTTGCAGTCAGCCATACCAAACCGTTGCAATAGTTCCCGGATGTAACTGGCTTGGTGAATGGTGAGGGTGTTGTCTGTCAGGTTTCGCTCGATGGTCATGCCAAGTAGCCACTTGCAGGGTCCCAAGTCCTTTATGTCGAACTGATTGCCCAATGTTGTCTTGAATTCAGAGATCCATTTCGGGGACGTGCTACATATGAGGATGCCGTCCACGTATACGGCAATGATGATGGAGATACTGTCGGTAGCGGGAGACGTGCAGTCATGAGAACGCGAATGATCGACACCCCCTCCTTACTTCAAAGGTGAGCGGTAGACGTAGGCCCCAGGATCAGTGCGAAGTTGCACACAATGTTGAGTGAGTAGGAAGCGGTTGAGGAGACGATGCCAGTTGTGAGGCGCCTGCTTCAGACCATAAATGCTTTTCTTCAAGAGGCAGACAAGTGGTGCACCATCCTCACCGCGCTGACAAAAACCCTCTGGCTGGTCCATGTAAAATTTCTTCGTCCAGGTCAGCGTAGAGAAAGGCACAGTCGACGTCGGTTTGTTCGCAGTGAAGGCGAAGGTGTGCCACAAGCGAAAAGACGACCCGAAGAGTAGTGAACTTGACGGTGGGGGCAAACGTCTCATTGAAGTCTAGACCGTAGACTTGAGAGAATCCTTTTCTGCAGAGGCGCGCTTTGTAGCGAGCAATGGAGCCATCTGCATGTCGCTTTGTTTTAAATACCCATTTGCATCTAACAGTTTTGCGACCGGCGGGCATGCGGACAAGATCCCACGTGTGACGACCAATTAGAGAGTCGTATTCGGAGTGAATGGCAGCAAGCCAATCTGCCGCATCAGGGGATCCAATGGCCGCCTGATATGTAAGAGGGTCGACCGCAGAGTCACTGGAAAGGAGAGCCGCCGGAGGCTGATAGCCGCGCTGAGGGGAGAGATATTCAGCAGCCGGGAGGCGGACGTCGGGCTTGATAACACGACTAGGTCGAGCGGCAGTGTGGTCGGGAGTGGAAGGCACAGGAGCAGGAACGGGGGGGGACCATGACTGTGGAGGTGGCGTCCGAACGACACTCTCGGGGGGATCGTTGATGACAGAGGAGCGGGGGTGTCGATGTCATCGTCGGTAGAGTCACTGTTAAAGTGACAGACAGGAAGTCCCTCTTGAGATGAGAGGCGAAATGAAAGGGGCGAGGCATCATGCACCTGCGAAGATGGCGAAGAGGAGGATGGAGCACGAGATGTAAGGGTGTAAATGGGCCACTCATCAAGAATGGAGGGGTCGAAACGACCAAGGCGATCAGCCTCATCATGGAAGGCGACAATGCGGCTGCCGAGGACGACGCGGGTGTCTGGCATCCAGACGAGCCAAGCAGGGGAGTCCGGGGAATACCCGACGAAGATGCCTTCACGAGCAGAGGGAGCAGTCTTCGGATGGGTTGCACGGGGGACATGCACAAAGGTTGGATAGCCAAAGGTGCGCATGTAGGAGAGGTCAGGAGTGGCGCCGGTGAGGAGGCGAAGAGGAATGTCATTGACGCCTCGACGAAAGGTGCGATTGTGCATATGGCCCGCCACAGACATAGCAAATTCCCAGAACTCAGAGCCGAGGCCGGCATAATCAAGCATGCACCGGGCCCGTGTGGAGAGGGTGTGCCGCGTTCTCTCGATTAACCCATGCTGAAATTGACTGTAGGGTGCCGCGTGCTCACGAGCCGTAGAGGATTCATCACATGCAGCGATTAAGTCGTGGCTGCGGAAGGGGGTGTCATTGTCAAGACGGACGGACTGGAGGCGGTAGCCAAGGGAGGAGGCCATGGTGCGGTAAGCACGGAAGCAAGCGGTGGCGGAGCTCCGGGAGCGGCAGAAGTACATGGCAACTATAGAGGAAGCATAGTCGATGGCCCCACAGGAGTAAACATTGCCTTGTAAGGAGGTGGTATTATTCTGCCATAAATCCCAGCCACAACGGGCAAACGGTTCAGTGGGTTTGGGGTGAAGTCCTCGAGGGCGCGGGGCGACTGTTGACTTGATGGTAGCACATGTTCGACATAAGGGGAGAACACATGGTTGGTTGGGGCTAAGTCCGAGGGCCCATAACCTATCGAAGTTCCAGACTTAAGCAGTGTGTGTGCGTGTGATGCATGAGGAGGCTGAGACTGTTGAATCTTGAGGGGAACAAGGAAGTGAATTACAAGTGGAGATGCAAGCTCATGACATGACCTAGCTTGCAGCAAGTGCACACAAGTCTAGCTAGCTTTGCTCTAGTATTGAGTGACATGACAACATAGCCCTAGCTGATGTGTCATGTCGATAAGAAACTGAGAGGGCTGTGTCGACCCCCTCCTAAGAGAAACTGCACATTACCTCGGTGGTTGCGCAGACAGTTGTATTGTGTTCTATTTGCCTGTCTGTTCAAATCCCACATCTGATTTGAACAGTCACTGTAATTATGTACTAGATCATTTGTACATCAATCCAGTACATTAACTCCTGTTTTTTAGTATCTTGTGTTAGTCTTGACTCCGGCACTTCAACATTGATATTGCCAATTTACCCGAGGGTACGCTTTGCCAAGAGTTTCAGGTGCTTACATAATGGCTAAAAGGCAACCCACAGGCTTGGCTTTGGGGCTATTCAATGCAAAGATATAGGGTTCAATAAATGGGTCTTGCGGGCGCTTGATGATCGCGTGCGCAAAATGTGCGTGACGAGGAATGAGGCGTCCATCTGCGTGGCAGTTGGAGTGTTTATCATGCAAAAGGAGTTGGCCGGATTTCGGGTCGCGGCACGGATGGAGCGACATGCTGTCATGTGAGTGACGTTGGGGTAGAGTTTATGGCGGCGTTTGTGGATAACAAATTGCATGTCCGTGGACGTGAGGGGAGTGTTTGTGTAGGAGGTGTGGACATACACGAGGGGGTGTCCTTCTCCATATATAGTCACCGAGGTGTCATCGGTGGTGAGTATTGTGAGGGTTATCGTCATGAGAGCGTCGGGCCCCATGAGAGGTTGGAGGCCCGCCGCCATGTTGCTCGACTAGAGTGCGCGTTAACTTGTGTGTGGAGCTTGTAGCGTGCCGAGCGTGTGCGAGGAGGTAAGTATGTCGCGGGGAGCGAAGTGGAAAGAAGATGGTGATGATGACATGTGTGTCACGAGTACTGTCATGCAATTGTACGTTACATGACATTGCACATGTACTCGATACTAATCCCAAGTCGTGCTTTCCCATCGGAAGGACGTACAACGTGGGTACGTCGCTATTGCAATTCAATAAGGGTTATGATGCGTAATGTACTATCAGCACCGCCTGGTACGCAAAAGTACGCACAGTAAAGCTTACCAACCATACGACGTGCCGAACGAGGTTCCCAATGCTAAACGAGGTTTTAAATGCTGGACAAGCCGCGTCGCTAGTCTATTGATGACAGTTGGATAACCCTAGCACCTAACACGTAGACCAAGCGAGAACATATGCAAAATAGCTAGGCGAAAGCTATTTTTAGCTCAGTGGAGTAGAGGGAGGTGACAAAACCATTTAACAATTCCATTGTTCAATTACAATTTACCGATAAACACTAAACAGTGAAGTATTTAACATCCTTTCCCCCATGCGCACTTCCACCTGTAGAGAGAGCAACATCAAGTAGAACATAAGAGATTTGTGCTCGGAGCTTGCTAACACCAAGCCAACTGCCACACTAGTTTCGGAGCTCTTTGATCGACGCACGCTTTCGTTGTTGCTTGACTTATTCGACGTTGTCTTATTGATTCGAAATGGAGTCTTTGGACTTGGCAATTACGTGGTGATCCTTCTAATTGTCAAAGGTTCCAAGGCCTCACACATTAAACTCGTGTTACGGCGCCCGCCGGCGGCGCAGCGGCGGCTGTCCCGGAGGGGGTGCGCTCGCAGGCCCGCCGGCATCCCCTCACCTCCACGTGGTGGGCGCTTGAAACTCCGTAGCCGTGCCACGCGTGGCACGGTAGGGGGCTAAGAGGGCCGACAGCTCGATCCGCGGGATTAGCAGCTGTCGGGAAAGCCATGTACATAGGGCTTTTGAAAAAATAATTTCTGTGCGATACCGGCGCCAAGATCTCCCGCTCGGCCCGTCCGATACGTTTTTTCGCATACAGATACTACTAAGAACAGACCTACCTCGAGGAGGTGGGACCTATACTTCAGGAGCGTTTGATGGCGAGGAGGGTACGGCCGGATCAACCGTGGGAGGCGGGTGTTGGAGCTGGTGGTGGCCAGCCGGGAAGCCGGGCCAGGAAAGGGCGCTCGCTAGACGCCGACCAGCCATGTGCCAGTCGACACTTCCCAGGGGGTGAGGCAAGACATGGCACATGTCGATGGCCGGTCGCAGGCGGAGGAGCGGCTATGTGAGGCGGCGGCGATCTTTAGGATCAGCCGCCGCCGGAAAGCCCTATACGGAGGGCTTTTTGGAAATTAAATTAATGTCCGTACCCGGCGTCGAGCTAGTTGGGGAGCAGCACCATGGTAGGGAGCTCACTAGCGAACCGCCACGTCGTCAGAATACATCTCCCGGGGGGAGGAGTGAGCTTGGGCGGAAAGGAGGCTAGTCGCGACGGAAGGAGCGACAAGATATGGCGACGACGACCCTCCGGGTCGGCGCTGCCGGAAAACCCCGTACGGAGGGTTTTTGACTAATTTCCGTGCACCCGCGACCCGACGGATCCGGCTATGGTGACCAGACCCCCCCCCCTCCTCGATACCCACTACCGGATAGACGAGACCCTTGCGGGGGGGGGCGGGTGAGCGCGGAGGCCCATGTTTCAACAAAGTTTGCTAGGTGGACGCGCGATCAGAGGGGGGAGGGTACGGACGAAGGCCGGACTACCTGACAGGTACCCGGGTACCATATAGAGTAAAACCGGGGAAATGAGCGGGGAAAATTCAGGTGCGGAGGCAGGAGCGCCCATTTTTTCTATGTGTGTGTGTGTGTGTGTGTGTGTGTCTCGGTCCCCCCCACATGCCCTCGAGGTGACGGGGGACCTCGACAAGGAGGACCGTCGCGTCGGCGGATGCGGCGGCGACCTTGGCGGGGCTTACGGGATGGGGTGGCGGGATCGACGAGCGACCACGCGAGGAGGGGTTTTTTGCAAGCCTTTCCCCTCTTATCTTCGGCAAGACCGAAGTCACGCGGGCGCTAGATTAGGATGGCCCGGCGTCCCTCCCGAACGCCGACCGGCCTCGGCGTGAAGGTCGTGGGAACGGGCTGAGCATCGTGAAGGTCGAGCAGCAGTTTAGTTTTGCATTTTTCGACAAGTGGATTTATTTTTAGATATTTTTTTCTTGATTACAAAATTATTACGCTGTTACTGCCTAGGCGGGGGGACTGTGGCAATTACTGCGGTTGCTTACAGTTTTACTCCCGAGGAACGTCGACACACAGTAAAGCTAGGTGTGTCGATAGGTGTACATGGTCGAAGAGACCCGGGCTTAACTTGCCAATAAGTCATGAAAGGCAAAGTAGATTGGCCCAAGAGACAGTAGTCGGTCCAGTTTGCCGGCACATGCTGTAAACAATTTCAATTTTCGCGTTACAACGTGACTACGTGAGCCTCGTATGGGTAGAACTAGGTTTCCTGCTTGTTCGATTTTACCCGACGAAAAGCATGTCGACGCTGCCGTCCGTGAGTTACATGAGGAAACTGGCCTTGTTTTGACCTTTGACGATTTAACCATTTTGAGTTACAATCCGGTTCGAGTGTCGTTACCCGAAGCCAAACATCAGCTCGGTTATGTCTTCTCGGCATTTGTTCCGGTACCGTTCATCTCAACGGATATACGCAGTCATGCTAAGCTCATACAAGCTTAAGGCTCCGAATCATATATCAATGTCACTAATCGATGCATCGGCGAGTTTTTGCAATTAATCTATTATCGATCTATAGTAGGCACTACATTTATCGGATGCATAGATCTTTAAAGCTTGACTTATCAAATGCATCGATATTTAATGGCTTGACTTATCAAATGCGTCGATAATTTAAGGCTTGACTTTTCATATGCACCAATCTTTAGTGCCGCGACATATCACATGCTTCGATTTTTAGGCCGCGATTTATCTGATGCTTTGATCTTTAGGCCGCGATTTATCATATGCAGCAATCTTTAGCCCGCGATTTATCGGATGCACCGATATTCAGGCCGGGATTTATCATATGCATCGATATTTATTTATCGTTTCTACGGTTGATTCATTCTTGTATCCCGCGCGAGCTTAAATCGAATAACAATTAGCTTCAAATCTACATTAACCATATGAATAATGAAAATTGATAGTTTACACACAAATCGGATGTTTTAATGTAATCGAAATGGAAATAAGGAGAAGGCGTTCAAGCAGAATTGCATTGTGAGTACTATAATGAATGAAATGCATCTATGGCCACTGTTGGTTCCTTGATATATCAACGGGCAACATTGTTACTACGGGTCCATGTGTCTTTCCTGCCGGTGCCGGTGCGGGTTTACCTGCTTCCAATCCTATATCCCGGGTAAGCCTCCGCTTTAGCCTCAAAAATTTAAGGTTAAGCATCAATTGCAATGCATCAAACTTTGATGCATCACCCGTTTTATGATTTTCCTAATTCATGGACGCATCGATTAAATAGGACGCATAATGATCGCATAAATACATCGATGTTTGATGCGGAGGCTCAATATCGGGGGCGCAGAAAAACAAGTCTTTTCTTGTAAGCAAAATCGCCATTCGGCGCTGTTTGATGCTGATGCCGTCCATTGTCTTGCTATCGCTTCCTGTAAGTAAGTCATCATTTATTCCGTCTGCGCGCTGTTATTTATGTTGCTGCTCTTATTCATCATCCGGCTTCGCGTCACTAACATATTAGGGATTATATTTATTACCACTGCAGGAACTCGATCTTGTGCTGCCGCCGACCACCACTCTTACCAACGAGCATCCCCCACGTCAGACAGTGGGAAAATCGTGACACTGCTTATCCTGGAAGCGCGCACCATCCTTGTTGCAGTGCCAACAATCCTTGTCCTTACACGACACTCAGTACGCGGGCTGGTAAGAAAATTGTGGGTTGTCGACCCGCTCCAAAATGGCGACGGCGGCCTCTGCTTCGGCGAGCGTTGGATGGAAGGAGCTGCTCTGCACCAGCTTGAAGAAGAATAAGAGCCTACGAAATGCTACGTAAGATGCCGCATCAGCTGTGGCAGACTCGTATGGACATTCACATCCGCGCAGCCTAGCTTGTGCTATGCGTATTACAGAGGCAGAGTGTCTGGCCAAGGGTTTTGGTTGTTCGATGCGCTGACGGAAGCGCCCGCTTTCGCACTCAGATACGTGCAGGTGGCGACCGTACGCCCCAACGGACGCCCCGCCAACCGCACCGTCGTCTTCCGCGGCTTCCTCTGGGACACTGAAAGGCTCACCTTTGTCACGGATACGAGGAGCGACAAGGTCGAGGAGGTGGCTGGAAATCCGTACTGCGAGGTGGCGTGGTATTTCCCTAACAGTCGCGAGCAGTATAGGTAGGACACGCTTAAACGGCTCCCTCTCGACCACGTAGCCCGTCTTCTTTGTCGTCCTCTTCCCCAAAATGCCAATACAGGGCTCACAATTCGGTAACACTCCTGACGAGTTTCATCAGTGCTTGCGCTCTTTCACGCACACTGCGTCGCGTAGCTCGCATCGACTGGATCGTCTCAGATTTATTAAACTATACAATATAGTTGTAATAAGCTGAATTGTCTCCGGAAAAATACGATATACGCTTTATAAATTGCTTTCATGTCGCAAGTAACACTCAATTTCTCGGATTTTAATCAGTATGTTATTATGCACCCGCTACGCCTCATTCCCTCTATTTCTATCTACAGCACAAGGTCACGTTTCGTTCCCGGCAGTAGCAGCATTTGAGATTCAAAGGAGCACTCATAAGAGGAGAGCTCATTTTCCTGCTTATAGCATCATTTTTTGCTGCATCGTAAACGTATTTACTATTTCATATTCATATGACCCATAGAATAAATCTAGACTGTTTCCACATTTTACGCCTTAATACATCACCTTCACGACTCCATGCGTTTTCCAGCTCACAAGGCACTCGCCCCCTTTGCTGATCACGTTCCAATGCCACCCCACCCTCGTCTGTCAGGATTCAGGGGACGTTGGACATCATCGGCGCGAGCTGCGATGACAGTAAACTCGCCAAAGCGCGCGTGTCCGCGTGGAAGAACATGTCCGACGCCGGGCGAACACAGTTTGCTTGGCCACAGCCCGGCCTACCTCGCCCGGATCCCGAGGACAAGTCGCCCTACAACCTCCCTCCCCCGCCCGCGGATGGCCCTGTGTTGGACGCCTTCTCCCTCGTCGTCCTCGACCCCTACGCGGTGGATTACCTCAGTCTCAAGGGGAACCTGCGCAAGTCCTTCCGACGCGGCGAGGCAGCGGACGGTGGCGCGGGCGGCCTTCCGTGGTCAGAGGTGGACATCAACCCTTGAAGCACGTCACCGCCCCCCGCATTCCATCCAAAGGCGTTGCTGCTCTATTGTCTTTATGTGACATCATTCCCACCCACTCATTCAGTTTGCCTTTAACCCATTCACAGAGGCCAACACATTTTGTTTGTGTGTCTTAGATGCCGGAAACGTCCAGAAAAAGGGCGGAGGTTAATTAAGTATATGGCCAAAGATAATCTTGTGGCTCAGCAGTACTTAGTGCAGTTCCTGTGCTTGGCCTACGATACTTATATGGGTGCTTATTTCAGGTGTCTTTGGTTAAAAGGTTTAAGAAATTTGAAATAAGCATTGTCAACAGGGGGGCATACCTTTCTTGGTCAGTGCCGGGAATGCATTCATGTTTGTTTGCATGTCACTGGAAGGTTTTAGTTGGTGAAACTCCAACACTGGCCTCGTGTGGGGTTAGCGCAGTACGGTACGGTTCTCGTACAATGGTACTGAATGCACTCACACGAGCGTCGCCTACCCGGGAGTATGATCGATGTTGAGTTGAGGTTTGTTTCGAACTTCTGCTCTCAGTCATGCTTGCAAAACGCCGCCTGTAGAGGGTGCCGGTGCGGGTTCCCTGCCAGTCCCATATCCCGGGGGCGCAAAAAAAAAAAAAAAAAACATTGTCAACAGGACTTGTTGATAGTACATTGTAGTGTTGGTTTGGCCTTTAGTCTTTCAAAATGAGGGGCTTAAAAGTTGGGGAGCGCACCTAGAACACACTGTTAAAATGTGACGGCCTATTGTGCCAAGGCAGGCAGCGATGCAGTCAGCCGTTTCATGCACTACAGCCCTCTCCGTCGCCCGGAATAGACAGAGCAACAACCCGTTTTTCGGCGCTTCAGTGCCTTCACCCCACACCTGAGTCCCTCCGTAACACACCGCCCACTCCGTAGGATGTGACATTGTGCGCACCGACTCCGACTGATGTGATTCACTCTCACGCGAACACTCCGTTTCTATGGCTCTTACAGTGGTGGGTTTAGAATTTGCTTGGGTGGGTGTGACAAGAATTTATGGAAGCGTAGGTGCGTGGGTGGCACGTCGATGTTTCTGTGTCGAGCACTGGTGTCGGCGACAGGAATTTGAATTTATATTGTCTTACTGGATGAATTTATAAAGTACTTAATAGGTTTATTTGCCGTACGTCCCGCTAATCCTCATCTCGCCATCCTTGTAGCTGACGTTCACCTGTGGACTGGTGACGGATAACCTGTCGTACCGGGCGCTGCCGTAAATCTCCTGGCCTTCGAGGATGGTGGCCACAAATTTCGAGTACTCCATCCTCAAGCCCTTCACCTTCGCGCCGGCGTCCAGTCCCACGCAGTACTTGTACACGTCTTCCGCGACCAACGTGGAAATAGCCCATCGGGCACTTCCACTACGGCAGCTGCCCTTCCACACCAGCTGCTTCTTCAGTTGTTTCTGAAGCACCGTCTTTGCACGCTGTGCAGCTACCTCGAGGTTAGGGGTCACGCCGGCTGTGGCTGGAGCAGACGCCGCGTCGCGCGCTGCCTTCTCCAAAGTCTTTACTCGTAGACGGAGTTGCACCACTTCGCCGACGAGCTCCTTGGAGGGGGGGGATACACCACAACATTCAGTCACCACGCAACGACGCGATTTCTTTATCTCCGGAAAGTATGTACCATCGCGTTCGCGAGCAGGCTTTACTAGCCGGTCACACCTGGTACGTCTTGCCTTCGAAGCTGTTAATATGGGTTGCGTCGGTGACACTCTCCTTTCGCGACTCGTCGGCAGCCTTTCGCTTGGAACCGAGGTTGACGGGTACTGGCAAGGGCGGGGCGCTGAGGCGGCCCTGCACGAGCTTCATTGACGATGTTTGTAACATGATGGGCGTGTGCCGTACTGTAGTGGTAGGCGCAGGTGGGGGGGTTGCGGAAACGAAGAGTTATGCCACTCTGCTCGCCACAGATCCGCAATAACAACTCTGTAGGAGTGTGGATGCGCCGCTTCAAACACGGCAGCTGTCGTTTGCGACCTCGCTTATATATATACGAATTCAAATTTATGATGTAATACTGTAGTGATATCGCCAGCGCGGCAGCGTCATACCGATGATACCATTTTGCGAAGCCCGATATCGATGCCACAACTATACCCGTACCATCGAACCTGATTTTCAAATGTTCGCATATATTTTTCGGACAAGAGTTTTTCGGACAAGCAAATTATCTGAAACATAATTGTTAAATAAATGTACGGGGCATACATAAATACTTTTCGTGTCCGCGATTTCGCATCGTTGTGTTTGGGAATCGTGCGTGTCTCGTTCTTCGTCCTGAATGTATGAATTCCATTGCAGACAGATACAGAAATACATTTTTTTCAACGAAAACAATGATGATGGAAACCACCAATAAAAATATGGAAAAAGGAGGAAAACCCCCACATGCCTAAGCTCGAGGAACACTAAGCCATGCCACAGCCATTCTCCAACGTATCGCGAAGATAGGAACCTAAAGTTCTATGAAGAGCAGCAAAAAGACGTTGCATGAATTCTCACCGCACATCCCCCCAAAACCGTCGAAAGGGAGCATAAATAGATCGACGAACGAAATGTTGCATACGGATATAACTCTCAAAACGCAATGAACGAGAATCCGGGGCACCCATATCAAGGAAGCGACGAGCTGCCATCAAAATGGCAAGGCGATCAACCTACTCATCCGCCATAGAGACCAATCGGCCCCCATCCTCCAGCGAAGGGATATTAGTCATGGACCGATTGAACCGAAGGCGTTCCAAGCGGAAATGCGGAGGTCCGCCTCGAATTTGCCCTAATGAACTCCCAATGCAAGTCTGCCCGGGAGTGGGAGGTGAGCGTTTATTTCATAGACATTTGTGTTCGTGCGAGCGCTTGTGACCGTGCGTCACATCAGCGACAAGGTGATAACGGTGTGGAGCCATTAAGTCTTACCACACTTCATCTCTAGGTCGATCTCGAGAAGCTCCCAACCAAATACGGTGAACGTCCAACCGCACGTCCCACCCCTTAGTAGCCCCCGTTTCAAGTATGAACTCTTCGAGCACTTGAACAACCCGATCGTGGAGATGAATGGCATATAAAGAACACGGGCGCGCGGCACCGAGGGATGTGGACCATAGTAAGCATACCGGTTGTCGAGCGCTCACCCGGCATAGAGGTACCCGATACATTCGACAAAGATCAAGACCCACGAGACTATGGAGGAGATTCGTTCCACCATGGGCATAGCCGAACATGAGAGACGCGTTCCACAGTACGGCCCAACACGCGGTACGCTTCTATCGTATAGCAATCGGACGGCAACTTGAAACTTGACTCATGTGAAGCTAAAAAGATTGCCAAAGCACCGCGACCCGTACCCGAAATCACCCGCATATAATCCTGTGGGTAAGGTTTGCAAAACGCCATTAGGTCAAGGTAGGCATGGGCACGAAAAATGCTTGACATGTCCCGATGAATAATGTGGCTCCCAAAATCTCCCGAGCGGGTGAGAGCGTCGGAAGTTGGAAGTAGTAAGCAAATCAATTGGATAGGGCACGCCGCCGCATTGTCAATCGGAGATACCACCAACTCGACATTGGGGCCAACATAATCGGAAAGGTCTTGATTTAGTGTGTTAGTCAACACCGCGAGATCCGATTCCGAAAACCCGCCCATATCGGATATCGTATCATAGGACCTAGCGACTCGGACTCGTAATTAGTAATCATGATGGCTAGGGTCGTAGTGAATGAAGCATAGTGAGTAGGTTCAATACACACACACACACACACACACTGCCAGACACACACACACACACACACACGCGCGCGCGCGCGCGCGCGCGCGCTAACACACACATATACACACACATGCATTAAAATGCACACATTATATACACACTTGCACACACACACACACACACACACACTGCCAGACACACACACACACACACACACACACACACACACGCACACACGTTGTCACATAAGTAAGCACAAACACGCATACACATGAACAAACTGCTTACACACTGTCACACACAGTCACACATTATATACGCACCGCATACACACATTGTCACACACCCACACACACACACAATCACAATCACACACACATACACACACACATACACACATACTCATGCACACACTACACGCACTGTGACACACACACGCACACACATACACAACCACACATACACACACACATACATGCACTTACGCACACATGCAAACACACACACACACACACACACACACACACACACACACACACACACAAATAAGCACACACACACACACACACACACACACACGTTAGAAATCGGTACATGTTTGCTATTCCTCGTAATTCATGGACGCAGATAGTCCACTCTAGAATAAGTATCGCACTATCATCCCAATCTCCGTGCCGAATCTCTATATCGCAGATTTTTAGTTGAGCTCTCATCATCGCCGTCTCTCCACTTCTATCATGAAGGAATATAGAGGCACAGAAGCAAAGTGTGGGTACATAAGCGCCATCAAAGTGCATCAACGTAGATTTTGCGGAATTCGTCTTC
>JAPMLY010003480.1:0-16480 GCA_026401115.1 Tetraselmis chui | reverse complement strand
CATGGCAGTATTAGCAGCTCAACTGGCTGAAGCTGAAGAATATTCTACATTTTGATCTTAAACTCACAGATACTCGGGAGCGCTTGAAATAGCGATACGCACCTTTGTATTTTGTCAATTATTGACGCTGATGCTACTGTTCCACTTGTTGCAGGCTCCCAGCAACGCGAGTGGGAACCCTTTCGCTTGATACGACTGAGCTTGTTAAGCTCAAATATGACGTCCCGCGTTGCTGCGCGCTACGGAACTGTTTGGCATCTGCACGTGCTCTGCCCAATTTACTCTGTCGTCGTCCTACTACCTATCGCCGTCCGGGCCGGGATGTCTGAACGCGCCCGTCCGCATCCCCCTTCCTGTTTTGTTGACCACAATTTCCACATAACCAAAACCCCCTATAGCGCCATATGGGGCGGGGTATACACGAGTCCAGTGAAGAGATGCCCGCTCAGTCCCGGATAGCGAGTCACTGATGTTGAATTTCAGCTGAAAACAAGAGTGCCACAATATTAAATACGATGTTTCAACTGCATGGTTATTCTTATTCATTGCAAATTTGATTATTCAACTTTCCAAAAGAATCATCACACTCAAAATTGACTCCGAGAATACGAGAGCCTTTGCCGCGCTGCCATGTTTCCGCCCGCCCCTTTGCCTGCCAGCTGAGCTCCGACAACTAGCCTACTCAACACTGTGCTGCAGGCCTTCCACGGCGCGGCCGCAAGCACTTGAATGGACTGCCATTTCGTGCGCTGATAAGTTATGCCGTGCCGTAACAATACATAACCGCGTCGAGTGTTTTGATTTTGTCGGGGTGCTGACAACGATGAGAGCAACGCATGTTGAGTGCCGTCATCGCAGCTGGCATTCAAGTCAACGTCGGCTTTCCAGAAAGTTATTGATTCACTCTCGCCAAAACTCGGTAGTGCAATATCGTCCGCTGCGGCGTTGCGGTGGAGCAAGTCGAGAGCGACGCCGGCAATCTCGCGCTCTTTATCGCTTCCAAACTCGCACATCTCCTCCAAGGCGGACTCGGCGCCGGCCGCGAGCAACGACGCGTTTAAGCGGGGACTTCGAGCCAATTCACTGAGCGCATTAGCACCGGCAGTCCGTTCGATGGCCGCCGCGTCCGGACCTACCATGGACACAAGACTCGAAAGTACCTCGATACTTCCAGCTATGGCCGCACGAGCAGGGTTGCCATCAGACGCGATTGCGGCGAGCGCGTCTGCGGCAGCCGCTCGAGCCTTGGCGCCCACAAGTCGACGAGGTAGGACACCTGCAAGGCGAGGAATCGCTTTACTGCCCCGTCGAGCCAGTTTGGAACGCTGTGCGTCTGACCGTTGGGCTATCGCAGCGACGGCGCGACATACTTCTCGAGTGGCGGCCGCCGGCGCTTCGGGAACTAACAATTTCACGAGAGGTGCTGCTGCGGAGCTAATGGACGATCCATGGTCAGTTTGGAGCAGGAGGTCCGCCAGAGCGCCCGCCGAGTACTCGACCGTGCTCCAGACGTCAGGCTCCACGGCGCTGCTCTTGGCCACTGCGACGAGTTGGTGCATTCGATGGAGCGCGGTGACCATGGCCTGGACGCACCCGGCACGAACAACCGCCTGACAGCCTTCGTTAGATGAGACCAACAAACCCCGAATAGCCGCCGCGGCGGCAGAGGCAGTATACGCCGGCTCGTCCATCATGCGCACCAAATAATGCTCACCGCTGGCAGACACTATTGCCGCGACGGCATCAGCAACAATGACCATGGAGGCATCCGTGTCGCTCCCGTCGTTATTCTTCACATCAGCGCCGCGTTCCGTTGCATCATGCCGCCCATTCGTGTCTGATGATACAAACGATAGTGCACATAGATTCGCGAGCGCGCCCGCGGCCTCGACAGCAGCGATGGCCGTCCCGGTGGGCAGCAGCGCCACAAGTCGGCCCACAAGGGAGGGCTCGTCCAGTATGACGCGGCGTAGAGAGGGACTGGCCGCCATGTTTTGCAGCGCCGAGGCTGCTACTTCTTGCAATGAAGTCGAATGAATACCGCTTACCGTGGGCTGCGTCGACGCCGCCAACAGTCGACTCAACTGGTGTGTTATCTCGTGTCGGTGCTCGAGCAGCGCTCCGATGTTTTCCTCCCACAGGGCAACCTGACAAACCGCCATCGCCGCGCCCGTTTTGCTGTACTTGGTCCCACAGGATAGAACGTGGAGCAGTGGGGGCAAGGCGCCGGCTGCCACCACCTTCCTCGCGTACTCTGCACTGTACCATGCGCAGTTGCTCAGTGTCCGAGCAGCAGCCTCGCGCGCCAAGTCGCCACGGTTTGACAGCGCGTCAACCATAACCTCGATTGCCCCTCCTTCGACGAGACTGGGAACGTTGTCTCGCGCGGCGCACAGGTTGTGTAGTACCCACACGGCGGCATCTGCCGCGGGGGATCCATCCCTGATCAAGCACACCAACTCCCGTATGCCACCGTCCGGCGCCATCAGTCGGGCCTGCTGATCAGGCGAGCAAGCGATAGTGCACAGCGCCCACGCAGCAGCCTCCTGCACCGGAGCCGTGTGCTCGGACGTGAGTAATGCCGATAGCGCTGCGTGTACGTCACTGCCATCGAGTAGACGGCACGCCGACGGGTTGACGGCTATCTCGCGAAGGCAGCGCGCAGCCGCCTCCTGCCTTCCCGCTTTCAACCGTCCGTCCGTCTCGCCGTCGTCATTCGACAGAATGCTGACGAGTATTTTTGGAGCGCCGCTCAGTGCGATCTGAAGACGAGCGTTGTCGCCGAGGGCGGCAATCGACTGAAGCGCCTTTGCTGCGGTCGCCTACAAGAGGAGGGGGGGGGGGGGACAGGCAAATGAGTATCTATATTAGCAAGCACTCATGCCTTGAGTAGCTCAGACGAGTTCGACGGAAGCAATAGTTTTATAATTGAAGTTTATGTTACTGACGCCATTCAGGCACACATCTATCCAGTAAGACCGGTCTGGAATGTCATCGAAGTACCTACTGCTTTCATAATGCTGCTGTATCAAGGTACCAGCCTGTCAGTTGCATGCAAGGATGACCGTCCTGACCTCTGTATAAGTGAATGGAAGCCGCTGTTTGCCAGAATGGGGTATGCAGGCCATACAATCGTTAGTACCTGTGTGGAAGGGGCGCCACTTGCGGTGATGCACATCAGTCTGAACACAGCCTTTCGCTGCCACTTGTTCTTCGCTAGAAAGGCAACGCTGGCTGTGCATGACACCGTGAGGTTCTGGATCGCAAGGGCCGCTGCTTTTTGGCACCTCTCTGGCTGCTCTGCCTTCAAAAGCTTCAGGAGGGGCCTGCGCAACAATCAGGGACACGTCCTGGTGCGAGTGAGGACACAGCATACGAAGTAACACCACTGCTGCTGTGTGCCTGCATGCATATTGAGCAAATACCGCGGGTGTGTGTGTGTATATGCCTTAACATAGATCAAACGATCAATGAAATGAAATCTTACTCGCAGACTGTATAATAGCAGGTTAAGTTTTAGATAGTATTCTGTGAGCGCGAACGTCAAATAAATTGCAGTGCTACGCTCCATGTTGTACGCTCTCTCATTTTGGGTGTCACAGGGAATGGCACAGGTAGGTGTGGTAAGATGAATGTAAGCGACCTCATACCTTACAGCGGGCTGGCACAATTCGACGTCTTTAGCGTCCTTCAGCTCCGCGAGGCTTTCAACGACCGCGACTTGAGCGTCCCAGGATTTCATGCGACTCGACTTCAGCTCTGCTAAAATGCGCTCTGCCGGAGGCCCGGCGGCCTTATTGCCATCGGTCGCTTTGCCGAATAGGCTGATCCCCATTCTGTCTCGTGTAGTGCTAGCCGGGTTTTGAGTCGCTACGGTAGCCGCCAGAGGATGCGGGCAGTCGTAATCCCGAGTTGCTTGACGAGTTGACGTACCCCCACCGCCCTCACGTGTCGTCCCTCACACGCTTTACCAATTTTTCAAAGGTACAGGTATAAATCGCTAGTTTCGGCAACTCGGATAGCCAACATCGTCAGTGAATACCAGCCAGTCGTGGAGCTGTGCTCTTAGAAAGGGAAGTCGTTCCTAGATACAAGTGAGTGACAGGGTCGAACTGCGTACATGTACCAGTTTGCGTATGTTTACTGCATGCGAAGCCCTAGAGCCCGTTTAAAGATCGCAGATCAACCCTAAGACGGACCGAGTGCTTGAGATGGCCCGGAGACCCAAATTATACTTGCATATGAAATGCGATCCTGCAGCTGCCGCTCACTCTAAATTGTCTTTCGTTACTTTGCGGCATGAACCGCGGCTTGCGAGGTAGAACAACGCGTCAGTGGTGTCGCCAGCCAATCCGACTGAAACAGAAAAAACCCCGACGCGCGCCGCGGGGCCGTACAGGTACGTCCGCGCCCTGCTGGGTGATGATGACGATGCAAATCAATTTGCTGAATAATATTCTTCCTGTTTACAAAAGTCAATTGCAAAATCAGTGATGTACTGTATTAGCTACAGAGATGAAAAGAGCGCAAATGCTGATTCCCAAGAGGTATACTATCGCATCTTTTGCGGATGGTGGCAAAGTTCACCAAAGAACCGGCCTTAAACTGTGTACAGGTAAGAGACTACGATGCGCAAGTCGTGATATGCTTAATGAGACGGTATCGGGTACGGCCTCTTGGGTCTGGATCTTCATCGACGGTATCGGGTACCTCTGTGTTGGGTGAGCGCTCGACAACTTCTATGCTTATGGACCACATCCCCCGGTGCCCGTGCGTGCTCTTGGTATTATCATTAAGCTCCACGATCGGGTTGTCCACGTGTTTGAAGAGTTTGGAGCTTGACGCAAGGGGCGGGACTTGCGGATGGAGGTCCGCCGTATTCCGTCGGGAGCTTATCGAGATCGACCTAGCTAGGGATGTGGTGCGGTTAAACTTTAGGGCCCCACACCGTCATCGTGTTGTTGATGTGACGGTCACACGCGCTCGCACGAACGCCAATGTCCCTACTAAGAAAGTCGCTCGCCTCCCACTCCCGGGCAGTCGTGTATTGGGAGCTCAACATGGCAAACTCGATGCGGATCTCCGCACTTACTTGGCACGCCTTCGGTTCATTCGGCCCATGACTACTATCCCTTCGCTCTTGAGGATGGGGGCCGGTTGGCGCCTATGGCGGATAAGTTGGTTGATCGTCTGGTAGTTTTGATGGCAGTTCGTCGCTTCCATGGCATGGGTGCAACGGAATCTCGCTCATTGCGTTCTGGCAATTATGTCCGCATGCAACATTTCGATCGTCGATCTACTATTGTTCCCTTTCGACGGTTTTTGGGGGATGTGCGGCGAGAATTCATGCAACCTCCTTTTGTTGTTCTTCATTGTACTATGGGTTCTCATCGTCGCGATCCTTTGCATGAGGGTAATGTTGATGATGTGGCATGCCATTCTATGCCTCGGGCTTAGGCAGATGGGGGTTTTTCCTCCTTTTTCCTCTCTGCTTGGTGGTTTCCACTTCTCTTTCTTCTAAAAAATATTGCTTAATAAGACGGTAAGAGTAATAACATGACTAGGGATTAATATATTAAGTAACTTGGGAGTTGAACAAGCGATGCGCGAATCTTAATTAGATTTATTGCTGATTGCGGTGCAACTAAAACTATTCATGAACCCGTAGTATGTCATTTGGGAGAGACTAACTTGACGCACTCCCGCACAGCGCCGAAGCAATGTCAATAAATTAATTAAACACGGACATGGTATTCTAATTTTATTTTTCCGGTCTTCACAACTCGAGGTTGCGTACCAACGAAGAGTTTGGTGGCTTAAGATAGCCGCTCCGCACGGCGTACTGAACCTGCACGCAGGATTTGCAGACACCAGCATCAGCAAGGCGCAAACGTGGTGTCAATCAACATGCCGCGGTGTAACGTCGGACGATGAGACAAGCAGTTTCGCGCCAATCCGTAGTTCTCTTGAATGTGCCCATTTGAAATACAATGAATTAAATGAGCTCAAAACTGCCAATTTGAACGCAATAACAATAATAATAATAATAATTTCTGCATCGCAAAATTATGTATTCGAGTGGGAGGGGGGTGTCCTTACTATGTATGTGAAGAAAAGCATGAGCTTTGCATCCGCCATCCCATGTGAGAAGCAGCAATGTACGGAAGCGATAGGCGCGGCACAGTCAGAATCATAGTGTGTTTTGGGTGTGGCGGTACTTATGCACATACTAGGGAAGTAGGAACACAAAGGAAGCGAGTGACTCGTGCGTAACATAGCAACGAATGGGGTGAGGAGAGCCGCACCATCAATCCTATCGCTACGCAAATAAACTCCGTCGGCGTGACACCTCGCCACTCCGCCGCGCGCGACGCGGCTTCGTCGTACTCATACTCTTTCGAAAAATGGGCTCGTTCCGATGCCTGGAAACTCGGAAAGCATAGATGCGCCGTTAGTTGACCGAGGGCGGAAGCGATGCGCGATGCGGTGGCGACACTGCGAATGCTCTGAGAGCCACGGCGTATGTTCACGTACCACCATCCGGGCGCGAGGGGTGCGCGGGGTCCAAGGCGTCTGGGGCGTCGACGGTGCGGTGTCATCGGTCCTGCGTTCAGTGCGACCCAATATATCACACAGATTACATACGATTCGACCGTGCTGTCGCAATAGCGAGATTTGCACCATAAATAATAACAGCTCGGCAGATGAAATATCAGACAGCCATCGTCGGCAAGCGTCAGCTCACAAACACTCACCCGGCTAGAAAAAATATGTGCGTCCTATCCTACTGGCTTGAATGCATGATATGGTCAAATACGTGTATTCACCAAAAAAAACATTGCTATCTATACGAATATACCAAAACTGTTGGGCAATTGAAAGGGTCTTTTATACAAGAATCGGAAACAATCGGGCGAATAATCGAAAAAAATATGACTGCGGCAATACATTCAAAAGGGCAATCCAAGACCTCTTTGTCATCTACGGCAAGTTCACTTACATTCAGATGCACCCCGCGATTGACTGGTGGCAGGTTTGGCAGACGGGACGCTATGACCGTTCGCGAGTGACCCTTTGGCATTTACAAACACTAACTTGTGCATATTAAAAAGCGAGAACTGCATTTGCAGAACATGAAATTCAAAATAGAGACGTTCGCAAATCAAAATGTCACACCGTGATATCCATTGTTATCATTGCTTTATTGATTGTTGCTGGATTAGTCCAGAAATATATTTCACATAGTGAGATTGTACATAATATATACTTGGTACATTCGACAAGAGCATTAAAGGAACTGACACCACTTATATCTACAATCTGGAACATGTGCAATCACCTGCTGTTAAACTTGTATTATGCATGTTGTCCTCTTCTCGGAAACGTTTTTCGCTGTATAATTCTAGCGCGCATAAAATTGTGCGTTTGAACATGAAGTCATCGGCGTATCTTTAAATAGATGTTAACTGTAATCAAATCAATGCCATAAACCCTATCAGCACTATCTAAGCAGCCTCTGAAGCAGATTACCAAGTATTTTCAAACAAGGCGGGGTGACAAAATACACTTCACTCCAAGGGAGGCTCACTGAACAAAGCGTTCGCTTCATAAGCGAGCTTCAACTTCCAAATAAACCGAAAATCGTTTGCTGCCAAGTCACCCAAATCAATGTCAGACATTGAGAACTAGATAAGGCGATTTCTCAGGGACACGGAACCACTTCCGACCAGGTTGCAAATTAATAGAGAAAATAAATCCTTAAATCCTTACCCCGAGAGAGGAGCAGGCGAGGGACGCAATCGCCGTTGGACAACATTGAAATCGTTGGAGCTCCGCTTCCTAAATCTTTTCTTAACTTCCATTTTCCTGTTTTCACTTTCCTCGCTTGAATATCCAATGACCGTACCGGGAATTCTCGATATTTGACGATGGGCGTGATTTATACCGCTGCTGACGACATGTCTGTGTATCGACAAATAACGATAGCATACCTGGTACGGAAGCTACCCGGACTGTTGCCATAAAATAAATTTGTTCGAATAATTATGACGATAAATCATATGCACACCGATACATTGGTGGGTCCTGACGACAGCGCTCCGCGCGTTCGGTGTAGCGTAGGCCATTTGAAAGGGTAAGGATTGTCTAGGGTTGCATAGGATTGTACGCTCATTCCGCTAATGAGTGCGTTGAGAATGATATCGGGTAAAATTGTACAGCAATTGTAGGCGGGAAACGAGCCGGGGTTGTAGGCGGGAACGATCAGCACGAGATGACGGAACTTCAGGGCCAACGACGCAGGCACCATAGAGATACGGGTAACCTCCGGCGTTGGAAGAGAGCTATAAGAGACCTTGTATTGTTTGCCAGCCTAGTCCCTTCGCCCTGGCTCGGCTGCGAAGCGGATACCGCGCCTCTGAGAGCGAGTTCAGTGCCCTTGATAGTACAGTTACTCGATAAATACAATGGCACAGACAGCGCGCGCGACGGTGTTCTCTCCGGTGGCCGCCGGGAATTCCGCCCCGCAGGCCAGACAGCAACACGGTCGAAGTGGCTACCCCAAGCTTGCCAGGCAACCCGCGCATCAGCACAATCGCGGTTCAAGAGCGGGGGCACCACTCGTGCCGTTCCCACGAAGCCCCTCCGCGCCACAGGGGCAGTGGAGTAAGGTGCGAGTACAGAGTACAATTTCCGATCCTTACCTTCGATTACCCCTCATAAAACAAAATATAACGGTGTCGCAGCTCGAGTTTATGGTACGAGTGCATGATGGGGCGCAGGCGAGTCACGTGCTCCATGCCCAGTCTGTGGAGAAGGAGGTTGCCATCGACAAAAAGCTGGGCACTACCGATAGCCCCTACACAGTCCTAATTACGGGCTCCACCAAAGGCATCGGTCGCGCCCTCGCCGTCGAGTTTCTGCGGTTGGGCGACAACGTGGTGATCACCTCCCGGGACGCCGCGCGGGTGACCGAGACCGTAAAGGAGCTGTCTACCGAGTTTGGCGCGGACAGGGTGACTGGTTTATCATGCAACGTGGCCAAAGGCGCCGATGTGGCCGCTCTCGCTGACACAGCGGTGAGCCGCTTCGGCAAAGTCGACGTCTGGATCAACAACGCAGGAACCAACGCGTACTACTACGGACCGCTAGCTGACTCCAACGACAGCGACCTAGCGTCCATAGTGGAGACCAACGTGCTGGGCGTGATGCTGTGCTGCCGGGAGGCGATCCGGGTGATGAAGGAGCAGCCGGGCGGGGGTCACATTTTTAACATGGACGGAGCGGGAGCGGATGGAAACCCCACACCTCGCTTCGCAGCTTACGGCGCCACGAAGCGTGGGCTGCAGCAGTTCAGCAAGTCCTTGCAGGCGGAGCTAAAGATGCAGGGCAGCAGCAAAGTGGTGGTGCACAACCTGTCACCTGGTATGGTGACGACCGAGTTGCTCATGTCCGGGGCCAACACCCCACAGGCAAAGTGGTTCATCAACGCACTCGCGGAGCCAGCAAACGACGTGGCCACTTTCCTCGTGCCCCGCGTGCGCCAAGTTTTGAAAACCAGCAACGGCAGCCCAGCCCAGCCCACGTACATCCAGTTCCTCACCAAACCAAAGGTGCAGTCCTACCCACACCATGCACTCCTCCTCCTCCTCCTCTCTCTCTCTCTCTCTCTCTCTCTCTCTCTCTCTCTCTCTCTCTCTCTCTCTCTCTCTCTCTCTCTCTCTCTCTCTCTCTCTCTCTCTCTCTCTCTCTCTCTCTGCATTGTATCGATCTAAGCTCATCTGTGACCCACACCTCCAGGCGTTTTCCCAAATCTTCGGCCGCGCTCTGTTTGGTCTACGGAAGAATCGATGGGTGAAGGAGGACTGATGATAGGATTTGAAGATGATTGCTGAACAGAGTACTTCTCCCGTGTTAGCCACTTATGATGCAAAATGTGATTAGCAAAGTTATGCCAATGCTTAATCATACGGTAAGCCGAGCCGCCCAATTTACTAATCCGCCAACCCGACATCGACCTGCCTTAACATCCGACATGGCATGCAAGCAAGGTCGGTGTCCCATGTCCCCGCGAGCTAGTTATCACTCACCTGTCTGAAAGGACAGAAGCAGTGTCGAGGGAGTCCAGCTCTCCAGCATCCGATGCCGTGCGGCTCACGTACGAACCACTCTGTCCGCGCTGCAGGCTGCCCGTTTCCAAAACCCGTAGGCCTGGTATACTGTCGCTGTCGTCATCCCAATTCGCCCTGGCATACCGACACCGTCCAAACAACACTTAGCACAATACACAGTAGCAATGCCGGTACATCCCCCTCCCCCTTCCCTCCCCACCCCTCTCTCCCTCTCCCTCTCCCCCTCTCCCTCTCTCTCTCTCTCTCTCTCTCTCTCTCTCTCTCTCTCTCTCTCTCTCTCTCTCTCTCTCTCTCTTCTCTCTCTCCTCTCCTCTCTCTCTCTCTCTCTCTCTCTCTCTCTCTCTTTCTCTCTCTCTCTCTCTCTCTCTCAGCCAACAGCGCATCAGCGACAGCGCATTGCACTGTACCGCATGCAGCGCACCTTTTCACGCCCCTGTACCACTGCTGCAGTTCCTCTGATGGCTTCAGCTCCCCATTCCCATTGCCGTTCATTTCCACGCCCGCAGTGCCCTCTCCGCCGTCTGCCAGCCCATCGCCGCTCCTGCCATGCGCGCAAGAACCAACCCAGCCTAAGAACACCAATGGGAATGACTCTAGCAACCACAAGGTGACCACAAGTAGTGCTCAACTCACAAGCTGCGGCGTTCACGCTCAGTTCTCCTCGATATCCTGAGAATCTCCTTCAGCTTGTCCCGCTCGCCGGCCGGTCTCTGTGCCCACCGCGCGTCTTACCTTTGCGTATTTATGTGCCAACAACAAACAGCATGAATGGAGGGAAGGAGGGACTTACAGCAGATGAGGCGACGTCCGTCTTGAAACAGACCACACCCAGCTCCTACAGATATGGGACACAGCAGCACACTGAGAATGTCTGCAGAGGTGGGGCCCATAACACGGTGGGTGTACAGTTAGGATTAACAAGACCAGCACCTCGCAATGAACCTGAACAGCACCCTGGAGTGAATACCGATGTAATGCGAGTAACCAGCCACTCAATGACAAGCAGGGAAAAGACAGTTGCATAATCTCGCTCAGCAGAAGAATAAGTGTAGACTGTTGCAGCATGTATGCAAGAGGAGAGTAGAGAGTGCCCCGTCGGAAATTAATGGACATAATGGGGATAGAGTTGGTGTTGGGTTAGCGCTTTGATGACACAAAGGAGAGACAGCCATGCCGGGAGGCATGGGTGATTATAGAGGGTTGAGTGCATTTGATACCCATGCAGCATACCTCGTTATCCTCGTTCGTTCTTCGCCGCGGTGGCGAAAAAGAAGTTGCCCTGGCTGACCCTCTGACGAGCAGCAACAATAGGCAACGAGTCACCGTGTGCTGTCTGCCAAGAGAAAAAAATAATGTCCCTCTTGTCGCAAACAGATGGAACCGAGGCACAGAGGTACGCATGAGTCGTCGTAAGGAAGATAGCGTGCACTTTACAACGCACCCTCTGTGACGACTGAGGGGCTGCACCAACGGCGTGCTGTCGGCGCGACCAAACACTGCGCTGCCGCTGCCTTCCGCCGCGCTGCTCTGTCCGTTGCCGGCACCGAACCCATCGTGGCTGGTCACCACTAGGTCTCTTCGCCGCAGGCGGTCACGAATTGCGCTACGTCGGTGAGACATCGCGACTAGTTGGTGGGCTGCACGTAGTGCCTGCGAGGAGTGCTGCACGGGAAGAAGGCCTCCGTCATCCTCTTTCTTCATGTCGTCGTGCTATCGGCCGATGCTGGCAGCGGGTTAACAACCGCAAGTACCCGTACCCGTATATTGCACGTAGCCATAAACACTACAGCGACGAGCATTCCGCAGCGAGAGGATATCCGCTGTGCGGTATTATTATCATTATTTGCACTACGTTAGTTTGCGCGCCTGCTATTTCGTGAACCAATCCCGGTATTGTACACCCGAAAACGGTATTTGATAAATTGATTGTGGTACGTATCAGAGCTAAATTATATGACTAAAGCTCGGCAGAGGTGCCCGGACGCGTGGAAATCCATATGCGGCGGATGGAAAGCGTTGGATGTCTGACGCGCGGTGAAAGGACGTTGAATGCATGATTTCGTTCATCAATAGACGACAACAAGACATACGAAGGATTTGTCGGGCGGCATTCTGGCTCAACGCGACAGAAAAATGAGAAGCAAACCATTTACTTCGGTATCTAAGTCGCCCCCTACGTGGTGCTGGCCTGGGCCAGATCGATCGTAGGCCCGCCCCGTGTCCTATTATCGCCCCTGAGATTGACGATAATTCCCCCTTATTTTTGCTTTGATGAACTCGAATTTCAAGGTACTTTGGGTTCCTATCTCCGTGATGCTTTTGCATGAGGGCAGTGTTGATGTTGTGGCATGCCTTCCTTTTCCTCGGGCTTTGGGTTTTTCCTTTGTTCTTCTTATTGCTTGGTGGCTTATGCTGCTTTTCCTTGTAAGAAAATTATTTTCCATGTGAACTCGAGTTTCTGTTTTGTCAAATTGAAAATTAGCGAATCTCGAAGGCTTTATGTACGCATCACCCATCGTGTGTATCAAGACTATTTGGTTAAAATGTATGGAAGGTTATTTGTCCGTTGTCATTGGTGTACACTCTTCCCATAATGCCCGTTACTAGCAGCACGCATTTAATTACCCGCCACGCACCGCCGCGATGGCCATGTAACTCGATTGGGGGGTAGAATACTGATTTTCGAACAACACACCACGGCGCGTTGGTCATTGATGTGGGCACCTTTACCGGCGCGTCCAAATTATCGTGGGCACACACGTTGGATTTGCGGCCCATTTTTTGCGGGCCGAAATTCGTGCATGTGCAGGTTATGCACGTTTGTATGCGTGGCTCGGTACACGTATTGTCGCGAAAAGCCGGGAGATTACTCGACATTGGCTTCTCATCATGTTTGCACAATTGCACTAGTATCCGCCGAGTGTGTTTCCCCCGGCCGTCTACAACACGGCAACACCGAAAATGGTATGTCGTGTGCACTAGGATTTATTGTCACGTGCTCGGAAATACAACCAAGAAACACAGGCTAGGGACCTATTGGGCTTCAGGGGCGGTCGACTTGGAGTGTAAGCACCCTTGCGCGCGGATCGCTGGCTTTGAAGCTTGCGCATCGCCGGGCGTGAAAAATGGCGGGGAGCATTCGAAGAACCCTAGCACGGGCCTTAATTTGGCCCGCGGCAAATGGCACGGCACCATGCCATCATGGGGCATGAAATGGGCAACGCTGTGAGTAGACGAAATATAGAGCGCTGATTATTGAGCGTATTGGCGGAGCGGGCGTGCGGGTACCACCTATCTAGGGGTTGCTAGCCCCGCGCGAATGTGGCAGATTTTGAAACCCTGACAGCTTTGGTTGGCTGTACGAGGGCATGGATGACAGTGGACGGCGGATTTGACGCAAAAACCGGCCGGTCGGCGTAAATGAAGTTGAATACTTATGTCTGCTTGGGAAAAGGGCTTCCATTTGCAACTTAGTTTTCTCGAATTGGACACCGTACGGCAAAGTTAGGCTTTTTTAAGCCTCCTATGTTGTGGTTTTCCGGCCCTAATCCCACCCACGTCAAGCATCTTAGGCCACTTACGCAATTACCGAGTATTTTAGTATTTTGGTATTTTCTCATCAAAATACTAAAATACTGTGTCGCGGCGACCCTGACGCGATTACATTTTTACGAGTATTTTAGTATTTCAAAATACTCCCTCGCCTCGCGGGGGGGCTATTTTCATCAAAATACTCCCTCGGCGCCACCCGAGGGAGTATTTTAGTATTTTGGCTCACTGTACATAAGTGCTTTACAGCTGGTTCGGACCCCCACCTGCCGGGCATCCGGCGCGCGGACGTGCCGCGCGAATTACTACCAGGCTGGCTGCGGCTGCTACGACATCTCCTCCACAAACGTCAGCATACCGCCTGCCACCCCCGTGAGTGACACCTTCCCGCTGCCCGACGACAGTGAGAAGGATGGGCGAGTCCCCGCCCGTTGACAACGAGGCGCGCGGAGACGGCGGTGGTGCTGCGCTTGCTACGGGAGGCGAGGAAAGTCGTGCTCGTCTTAGCGAAAGCGCGGGCGGCGAAGATAGACATCGTGGCAAGCGACACGAGAGACCAGTCGCTGTGATAGTCCGAAGGCGGCCGCGGCTACTCGAGGTGGACTGGCCGGGAGCCGACCAACGGAACATCGTGTGGGGTAGGCAGCGAGTGTAGTCGCGCCGGGTCGTGCGGGCGGGCGAGTTATTAATAACGAAAAATTTCTTACAAGAAAAAGCAGTGGAGGCGAGTTATTCAAATCCGTAAGCAAGAAATACTAAAATACTGTGCCGCCAATTCCGTCAGGGGGTATGAGTATTTTAGTATTTTGGTATTTTTCGGCCTCAAATACCAAAATACCAAAATACTAAAATACTAAAATACTCCTTAATTACGTAAGTGGCCTTAATGGCACATGCCATCACACCCACGTGCTCCCATGTTTGCGGACAACATGCTGGGATAATAAAAACCGCATGTCTTGTCGCCGCGATTTCGGGAGTATTCACGAGCCAAAGTGTGGATAATCCGAATTCCGGGGCGCCCGAATCAGGGTGTGCCCCGAAATCGGGGTTGGGCCGCAAACCCTAATACGTCAGATCGTAGCCCTGACGGGCCCCATTTGTGCCCCGCTTCCCCCTTCACTTCACCGTCAACACAAGTTTTGGTCCGCTTTTTCAACGAGCTACTAAGTACAGTTAAACCCTAGAAACCCTATATGATAAACACCCGCCCTGCGCGAAATGCCCTATTTCACTATTAACGGACTTTATGGGAAGAGTGTACATGCATCGCCTAAATCGAATGTCATCTCACATACTTTGCTGAATAAATGCTGAATATAGCTACGATAGCATTGTCTTGCGTGAATTCATCTTATTAATACCGAGCGAATAACCCCAACAAAAATTTCGCATTTGCCGCAAATCACAACTGATAACGTCGACAAAGGAAGAAAGCAAACGAAAGTAAATCAAAAAAGCCGCGACAAGTAAACACACACTCTTACGCACACACACACACACACACACACACACAACAAGCGTCAGTCATCGGGAGCTAGTAAGAGCAAGCGAAAATAAGCAAAAAATGTATTGACCTAGTAATCGATATCGACCGCCCTGAGCACGTCGGAGCGATAATGAATTGAAATGCGCAGATATTGTGATATGGGAACATATTATGCAGACATTTATGAAAATGCAACGCCATGACGCTAGAGCCCCTACTTTTGACGATACGAATATGCGCAGCTGCAAGGCATGCAGTCTACTCGCTGCACAACAACCGGACAGCAGCCGGGGGGTTTGGTGCGTACCACCCCGGTCGAAGAACGACCTCTCTTGCTCGGACCTCCTAAGTTTGCTCAAGTGACCACAGTACCATCCTTCTGTTTCATACGATGAACGGCCCGCGAGGTGCGTAGATGTCAAAGTCGAAAATTCCCTTACCATAAATTCTAGCCTCGCATTTCTTCTCTCGCGCGTTCTTCTGTCACTGAATACGTGAATGATATCGGATGATAGGACATTCGAGCTTACCCCAATGTTGAATAATGTGATGTCTACGGAATGTGGTGCATAGCTTTTAGGGCTGCTGCCGATGATATAACACTAACACTCCCCGTGATAAGGTCACAAGCTCAGAGGTTTTGAATTATCATTCGCCGTCCTCGCATGCGCACGGGCAATGCTGTCATCAATCCTTCGCTGCAATGCTTCTTCCCCGCATTCGCCCGAAGGATAGGCGTTTGGAGTAAATGAATATTGACAAGGACTTGCCAAACAAATAAGAGCCGAGGCACGTCTCAGGGCTACCGCAAGCTTGTGGGACAACAGTCTCCAATAGCAAGACATATTGACAGTGTGTTGCACGTACACATGGAACGCACCCTCGTTCTGAATTCAGGCCAGCCAGACCTCGTCTTGTGTCCTCAGTCACGAGGGTTCAGCATAAATTAAATCCATGAGATATCAGGAAAGTTGAAAGTAAGCCAAGTCAAAAGAGCTCCATCCTATCCTTTATCACGGAAATTGACAGACATGTAGAACAGCAGAGCACCTGAGAGGTTGCGAAGAGGTGTGGCGCCAGTTAAGTGATTCAAGCTTCAGACCCACTGACATCCAAAGCGAGGCACTCACCATTAGCCAAACACTCGAGCCCGACCACACTGGAAGATGTGCATGTTGACAAGGCGAAGTGATATGCTTTCCCCTTGATAACAGCGACTGCGCATGAGGAGCGAAGGGTGTGGACCTTTCACGGTGGGTGGGGGCGATAGCTTGGAGAACATGCGTCCGTGAGACCCCCGCTTCAACACCCA